>PVKS010022838.1:0-33151 GCA_004027875.1 Aplodontia rufa
ATATGTTATTATTTACAGAAGAAGCAATAACAAAAATGCCCAGTTAAAATTTTCAGTACAAATGAAATTCTTTTCTACCATGTGTATGGGAATAATAATCTTCAACATTACAAGAAATGCAAGAATCCTTTAGAGTTCAACCTAAAATCTCCAAAATAAAATCCACCTACTTATTGAATATAAAGCCTTCTAAATAAATCAATCATTTACCTAGTTTTATCAAGGTCAATAAGGTACTAGAAAATATTTTCTGTGATAGTCAGTTTGCACTAACCTCTCTAAATTTTCTCACATTCCCTTGAATAACTTCTCAATGGTAGATTACTAATGTAGACACTGCTGTTTTGAATGTTTGTTCCCTCCAAAACTTATGTTGAAATTTAATTACCATGATGACAGCATTGGGAGGTAGGATTCTTTAAGAGATATTTAGGTTATAAGAGCTTTGCCCTTATAAATAGATCAATGCCATTACTGCAAGAGTGGTTTCATTATCAAGACAGTGGGTTTGCCGCTTCTCTTCTATTCTACCATGTGATGCCTCTGCCACCTTGACACAGCAAGAAAACCCTCGCCAGTTGCCAGCACCCTGATGCTGGAGCTCCCAGATTCCAAAACTGTGATTCAATAGATTTCTGTTCAGTATTCTGTTGTAGCAATACAAAACAGTGTAAGAAAGCCACTGACAGACAGCTAAAAATGTAACTACTCTTCTAAAACCAGTCATTAAATGTTGACACCTAATCTCCTACATGGAAGAATTGAGAGGTGGTGCCACCGGAGGCAATTAGTATGAAGTTTCTGTTCTTAGAGTGCCCTTATAAAGCAGTTTGAAGAAGCCTGTTTGCCACAGAGAGGATACAAAGAAGGCACCATATATGAAGCAAAGAGTAATCCCTCAGTAGACATTGAATCTGTTAAGGTCTTGATCTTGGAATTGGCCTCTAGAACTGTCAGAAATAAATTTCTGTTTTTTATGAATTAACTACTCTAAGGTATTTTGTTATGCCAACCTGAGTGGACTAAGATACTTGGGTAAGCTTACCCTTATCCAAATTTAATTATCATGTATATTCTCATTTTCCTATTTTCTTTTTCCAATTCATCTGTTTTCTCATATACAGGTCATGAAAGCAGAAGTATTATCTTTTCTCCTAATATATATATTCATTTACCAAGAAGAAAATGACTTGTAAGACTGTATGTTTCTGGTTCCTCATAACCACCAATAGCATACCCCAAAACACATATCAATACAGCTTAATACATAGATAATTATAAAAGCATGTTAGGACTAAGAAATCCAACAAGTTGTAATGATAATTCCCTGAGACTAGTAACACTAAGAAGCAATGACTATCCCTTGGCCTAAAAGGACAAGAGGAGAAAGCAGTTCCAAGAACCAGCAATACTCTTTAAGCATAGCAGCTGGTATGATTCTCTGTACAGAAATTCAACCACTGCCCATTCACAGCTCAACAAGAAGTTTTCCAAAGGAATAAATATACTACTTTATATCCCTCCCACCTCCTGATATCCTGCTGATGCCTTTCATTGGCTAAACCCAACTGGAAGCCACAGGGCAAAGAAACTTGTTACTGTAGTCTATTAAAACCACTTTCCTGGGGCACAGAGATGAAGAAGAGTGGAAGTGGATCTGGAGAGACAAATGAAGAAATATTCAACACAGGGTTGAATTAGATACTTAGTCAAAGCTGTAGGTAGAGGACAGGAAATAGGGGAAGAGCGAATATTGATGAAGCAGCATAGAATAAAAGGGCAACTGAGCTCCAAGAAGGCTGAAAAAGTAGAATGCACAGTCATATTACCTCCCCTCTGCTTCATGAGACCGAGAACAGAGAGAGATACCGATAGTTTGTAAGTTTAGAGCATTAGACTTCTCAAGAGCAGTGGTAGGTAGCTATCACATATAATGGTTCAGGGTCCTTAAAGCTCTAAAAAATAAAAAATATATTTTAACCAGATTATTTTATCTAGCTAAATAATGAAATATGAGGACAAAATATAGGCATTTTCAGGCATGTAAGAACTCTAAAAATCTTTGTACTTCAACTCTTTCTTACATACAGTCTGCAATGTGACCAAGAGCTTTGGAAAAAAATGCAGTACTAAAATAAATGCACATAATGAAAGCAAAAATGTAACAGAAAATTCAGCAATTATGGAGTTTAAAAAGTAAAAACTATAAAAGAAAGCTTAAATTTGAAGCAAGCTAAAATGAGACATGAGTTTTGAGTGAATGATAAAAAGAATTTTTTTTTAAAGAGAGAGGGAAAGTGAGAGAGACAGAGAAAGAGAAACAACTTTATTTAGTTTTTCACATGGCCTTAGTTGCTCCAACACTCAGTTGTGTACATGGTTTTGGGGTTTGAACCTGGGTCCTCGTGCTTGCCAGGCAAGCACTGAAACCACTGAGCCCCACAAAGAGAATTTTCTTGAATTTGATGCTAGATTTTTATTTCACATGACACCAGATCCTGACTTTGTAGACTTAGAGGTGGAAATATAATCACACAGCATAATGACTCACAAGCAATTTTTTTAACAGCTGAAATATTTCGAATAGTGATCTATTGTACAGTAGGGTAACTATAATTAATAATAATGTGTTATATATTTCAAAATAAGTAAAATTAGGATTTTGAATGTTTCACTACAAAGAAATGATAAATGTTTGAAGTGATATGCTAATATAACCTGATTTGATTATTTCAGTGTTTACATGTATCAAATATCACATTGCACCTCACAAATTTACATAATTACATGTTAATGTAAATAAATAAGCAAAAAGAAGTACCATGAATGCTATTTATCACTTTTTCATGTTAATAATTTACTTTTATGTAATGCATGCTAATTGTACATTTACCTTTTATCAAATTAAAAATATTTTAAGAAAATTAAAACAGAAAGGAGCAATACTGGAGAACGATGTCAGCTGAATTATATTGTTATATCATGTGTACTTACGAATCTCACCATTACGTATCATCATAATGATCAGGTTAAAAAAATGGGAAACAAAGAAGAGAAATGCAGAACTAGTACACGTAAGGGGAAAACAGAGGAAGGAAAGCTAGAACAAAAAATGTGTGATGATGTCCTCACCTTATAAGACTTGATGACAACAGCAGCAAAAAAGAAAAAAAAAAAAAGTTTTTTCTTCTTTAGGTAATAGAATAAGAAACAGGGATCGGGTGTGTGGTTTGAAATTACAGGTTACCTGCAGAGGAACTGAGAAAGGTGATGATAGTTTTGAGGGGTGAAGAGAGGAAGGGCGAAAGGGAAAAAGGAATGGAAATGACATGATCAGTTTGAAAATGCACTAAAAAAAAAATCTTCAGAAAAACTAAATTGAAATATAGTAAAGAGTGATTTTCTAGGGAGTGGCATTAAGCTTCATGGGGCTAAGGGGGCGGAAAGATAACCAAGTCAATTTATCTCCCAGTCAGGAAAGAGAAATACCCAGTAACTTGAACATACAAAGTGACATATAAAGTGCTATTAACCCTAATATCCAGTTGAAGTATGAAATATTAGCTACTAAGAAATGAAGAACACTCTGAAGAGTTTTAAAACAACAGATTAAAAAAGTAACCACTACCCCTAGAGCTTTTAGAGAGTACTTAGGGAAAGACATTGCTTCAAGTTTGAAATCCTGACCCGGCAGGAGAGGGCCCCATAGTGGCTCACTGGATGACAGAGAACTCACCACGGTGCCATGGATTTTCTGGAAATTCATCATCTGGAGTTGGCCAGGAAACTACCTGTAGGAAAAAAACATTAATAGAAAATCACAGGAAGAGGTGCCATACCTGGGAACTTGCTGCAAATTGCCAAAGGAGGCATCTGACGTAGTTGTTGGCTACCAATCCTGGCAAAGCCATGGATGCTGCAAAAGCATAGAGCCGGGGAGGCCATTCATGCTTTTAGCACTGAGCCCTGCAGAAGCCATCCGTTCTGCAAGAGCTGGCAGAGGAACATTCAGGAAATAAGAAGAGAAATCGTTTTTTTTTTTTTTTGTACAGTCTCCTTCCAGGGCCTTCTACCGTGAAAGCTTAATATTATACTTATTGCAAAGAAAAAATACTTAATGGATCCAGATTCATTATTGCAGAGAAGCAAATGAAGAGTGAATTTGGAGCTGAGAGGCAATAAATTAATAACAACTGCACAGTAATCATGACTTTTTCTTTATAAGCTACAATGGGCAATTTGATGGTTTTAGCCACGTGTGTGTTTTACTTTGATAAAAAGTTTAAGTATGATTTTATTTTCTAAAGACCTGTATCTGTAATGTACTTCTCATATTTTCAGGTCTACTTATTGAGTATTTGATTGTAGATATTCCATATATACCTTAAGTTCCTTAAAACCATCCTTTTCTGTCACTCCCCTTCAGACATACCTGTTCCTGCTCCTCTTTCTGTCTATCTTAGCTCACCAGGTTGTTTTAAGTTAAAAAAAAAAAAGATATGAATTTAGACATGTTCTATGAATGTGTGCACACACGCACACCCACACTCTCTCTCTCTCTCTCTTTCTCTCCCTCTCTCTCTCTCTCACCTATATCCAGTTTGTCAGTAAATTCATTCTATGTTCTTATCACTCTAAATCTTTCCATTCTTTGCTTCCTTACTCTCTTACTTATTTTATTGTCCTAGTGGCCTCTTAAATGGTCTCTGTCACCATTTCCCAACTTTCTAATCTGTATTCATGCTGCTACAAAGGGTCTTATTCTAAATTCAAATCTTAAGATCTTCAATCCTTCCTGAAATTCATCCATTCATCATCTTCTATTGTTTTTTAATAAAACCGAAATTCCTTGGCGTGGTACACAAAGACATGAACATATCACAAGATATATTTTATGCTCTAATTACACCAAACTTTAAGCATTTCTCTACTGAAACAAGATTTTACATTGGGAATCAGATATAAAGCAATCAATTATTTATGAAACCTATTTTTGCATTGTGTAAACTATTATTGATTATGAGTCAGTTTTTACTGGGAATTAATAGCTCACCAACAGAGAAGGAAAAAAATTCTTGCAAACAAGCCATGGTAATGCATGACTGCTTTGAGTGTATGGTTGGAAGCTCTGCCAACATCTTTCCTTAGACTTTTGTTCTTGGGATCTTCAGCAAGCATGATAAATGTAGCAAACACAATCATAAAGTCAGGGCCCAGTGACAGAAGGAACTGAGACTATATGGACCAAAGAGTAAATAAGAAAGATATTTGGTTTTCATTTTGCCCATTTTGATTTTATTCTTTTGCTTATAATATTAAAAATATCCTTAGAACAATAGAGAATACACTACTGAAATCCCTACAAGAGGAAAAAACAATATTAAAATTTTGAAGCTCTCAAGCAAGTTTTCTGTTTTTTCATTGAAGAATTATAATGTGACTCTTAGTAATGGGAGGTTTCTTAGGAACACAGCTAAACAAACTTTTCCTCTACCTGGTTAACTTGCTGGTCCTCCTTGACCTAGCAAAACTATTATAACTTTTAGAAAAGTTTTTCCGATCCTGTCAGCAAAAATCCAATGTTCTTTATCCCTGTGTGTTAGTTAGATTTTGTTGCTGGAATCAAAATACTTAAAAAGAACAACTTAGAGGGAGAAAGATTTATCTTGGCTCACAGTTTCAGAGGTTCAGTCCATGACTGGTTGGCTTCAATGCAGAAACATCAAGGTAGAAGGGTCTCATGGAAGAAAGCTGTCAAAACACAGCAACAACAAAAGAGAGGGAGGAAGGGACCAGGGACAACTTAAATCCTTCTAAGGTATAGCACCATACTTTTTCCAACTGGGTCTCACCTCCCAGTAGTACATTCAGCCATCAATGGGTTGATCCACCCATAAGGCCAGAGACCTCATGGTCCAGTCATTGCCTAAAAGCCCCATCAATCAACTTTACTGCATTAAGGACAATGTTTTTTACACACGAACTTTTGGGGTACATTTCAGATCCATACCATAACACCCTGCCACATGAGCACTCTGGACCCATTTCTGTCCTGAAACTTAGTATTCTGTATACTGTTAATCTGAAGTTTTCTTTCTCTGTCTCTCCCCCCCCCCTCACTTTCTCTCTCTCCTGCCTGCTCAGGACGGAAATTAAAAGTAGAAGTTCTCCTTCATCTGTGTATCACCACATATTCCAATGATGCTTCATACATAATACACTCACAATAAATTGGTTAAAACGAACTGATAGATTGTTATGTGATAACTAGTGACTGTACAGGTGTTATTTTTGTTTATTCTTGCAAATTTTTAAATGGTGCAGGAACAACATTGTGAAAATATTTTTAAGTGCTCTGTTTTAGTCAGCTTTTCTGTTTCTATGACCCAAGGACCTGACAAGAACAATTTGGGGAGGAAATTTATTTGGGGGCATGGTTTCGAGGTGTTAGTCCATAGAAGGTAGGCTCCATTCCTTGGTGCTTGAGGTGAGGCTCAACATCATGGTGGAATACATGGCTCCAGGGAGCAGAGAGAGAAACTCTGCACCAGATACAAAACATATATACTGTTAGGACGGCTGGGGGCGTGGCTTCAGGTAGCCCACACTTCACAGCATCTTGGACCCTGGCTGGGGGTGTGCCTTCAGCCAAGACACTGAGGCCATGCCTGCTGGCTAAGGGGCAGGGCAAAGGGCAACTTGCCCGCGAAAAGAACAGCCAATTGGGATGCTGGCGGACAAGCCCCAATGGATTGATGGATCCACCAGACAGTCTCTGAAGGACTAACCCCATCATGAACTTCCAGGTAGCCAGCAAAACCAGCTGCCTGGCAAAGGTTCAACGCCATTTTCCCTGCCTGCCATTCTGGCCGGCTACTGCTTCCCATGCCCGCCCTCATCATGGTGGCGCAGGTGAAATTGGCCCAAGAGCAACAAATCCCAATAAACATCTCCGCCTGAATTTACACCAGTATCATTATTCCTTTTTTCTTATTTTACATATACCCTAAAGCACTCCCCCAAATGACCCACCTCCTCCAGCCACACTCAATCATTAACTCACTGGGTTAAAACTTTCAAAACCCAATCATTATTCCTCTGAGCCTTTGCATTGTCACAGACAAACTTTTGAAGGATTCGCTTCATCCAAATCATAACTCATGTCCTGGCCCCAAAAAGCTCATGACAATCTGATAATGCAAAGTAAGTTTAGTCTATTTTCAAGAATCCCTGTAGTCTCCACAGTTCAAGATTGAACAAAGTTCAAGTCCAAAATCTCTGAGCCAGAGAAAAGTTAGGCAGTTAATGTAGACAGAATAATGCCAGTCAATAAGGAGAAAAATAACTGATGGTCATCTTTCCTGAGAGGGCAAAGAGCATTCCACTCCCCTAAGTAAGCAGAGTTGCACACCAGCATCACATCCCTTTCGCTAACAGTGGCAATCCAGACAGTGACTCCCCTCTGCTAATAAAGATGCTTGTGGCCCAGGATCAAAAACTAGCTCAGACAACCAAGGGCAAACCAGTTTTTTTTCCCTTTAAGATCAATTTGATATCCCGCAATGCTAATGAGAAGGGTCTGGCAGGGTAGTTTCAGATGCAGACACTCCCTGCTGCTAAGGAAGGAGCCACATTCTTTCTACTGGTGCGAAAGGCATGAAGGAAAGACTGGACCAGAATTCCCCATGCCTGTGTCTTAGGTACAGGGACAGGGAAGCAGTGACCAACTGAAGACAGGACTCCACATGAAAATGGCAAACCTCACTGCCTCATCGGCTCTGTCCCCTTCCCTCATTCTGAGGGAACTCTGCTCTTTTCCCTGTGCTTTACTTTCTATAAAATAAAGTCTGTCTACCACGCTTGCCTCGGTGTCCCTTGGTTTCATTCTTCGACTCCGAGAGGACACAAACCCTACATCCACAAAACCGGCATCATCTCCACTGAGACTCAAGGCAAACTCATAGTGTGAGCTCCTGTAAAAACTTAAATTAAGTTACATATGACCAATACATAAAAGGCACATAGTAAATATTTCCATTTAGAAAAATAGGGGCATATAAAGAAAGGATGGGACCAAAGCAAATCCAAAATCCAGCTGGACAAACAAGTCCTGTAGTACTGAGGCAGAAAAAGTTAGGCAGTTCAGTGTAGGCAGAGCAATGTGGGTTGATAAGGAGATCATCTTTTCTAAGAAGGCAAAGACATCCCCCAATGCTAATGAGGGTCTGATAAGATAGGCCCAGATGCAGACACTCCCTGCTGCTAAGCAAGGAACCACCACGCCTAAGGCATGGATCAAAGAACCTAATGCATGGATCAGAGACTGGACCAGAATTCCCAGCCCCTGTACAGGGGCAGGGAAGCAGTGATCAATCGAGGAGAGGTTGTCATATAAAAGGGGCAAACTTCACTGCCTACACAGTTAAGGCTTTGTCCCCTTCCCCCACTCTGGGTGAAGTCTGCTCTTTTCCCTGTGCTTTACTTTCTATGCTTTCTATAATAAAACTTGTCTACTACGCTTGCCTCAGTGTCCCTCGGTTTCATTCTTCGACTCCGAGAGGACACGAACCCAACATCCACATCACCAGCATCAGTACCATGTCTAGCATCTGGAGCACATGGCATTGTGATGTTCTCTACAAAAGGCTTTTGCGGTTTCACCTCTATGGCCTTGTTGATTGCAGTCCATATGCCCTCTCTATTGGCTTGTCTGTGCTCGATTCCTACAGCTTCCTCAGCAGACAATCCATGGTCTAGTATTTCTTAACCTTGGGGTTCTCCACTGCAGCTTCAGCTTCCTCCTCACCTCTCCATGCATTGCATCTCAGGGTCTGTCTGCAGGGACTCCAATTCTGAGGCACTTTGTCTGGCCTCCCAGGCTTTTTCTGAAATCTCAGTGGAAGGCTCCATGGCCCCCTAATTCCAGCATCCTCCAATCCTGCAGAACCAGCTCCATGTGGTTGATACCAAGGTCTGCAGTCATGTCAAGCAGTAGCCAACCCTCGAGGGACCACAGCTGCAGCAGCCTCTGAGTTTCTGGGTGGCTGAGCACCTTGAAAAACCTTTCTAGTTCCCCTTATGAAAACAGGGTGTGTCCCACTGGTTTCTTCTCAAAGGAAGTTTTACTCCTTTGAGGCTGAGATGGGTGTGGTCTTACCAATTCGTGAGAAGCCCTCAAGCCATCTTTGTTATTGTCTCTAGGCAAAGTCTTTCACATTTCTTTAGTGCTGGTAATTTCTTCAGCAACTGAAACCTCTTTAGTCCCAGTTTTACTCCACCCTTCAAGTCCAAGTTTTTCAAATCTTTCTGCTCTGCTTTCTGGTCCTGATTAGCACAATAAATTTGGCTAGAAGCCTCCAGCAATACCCTTGCCACTGCCTGAATGCTACACTGTTTAGAAATGTCTTCCACCAGAGTAAGAAATCCACCACCTTTAAAATCAGCCTCACAGAAAGTCTGAGGACACAGGAGGAATGCAGACAACTTCTTAGAACATAACATGAATGGCCTCTAGTCCAATTTCCAATGGAGCCCTTCTTTTCCTCTGAAACCTCTTGAGCCCTGTCTTTATTTAGCATAGTCCTATTGACACTCTGGCATTCTGAGCTCCCACCAGAATAGCCATTAAGCTCTGCTTACAACAATCTAAAGTGTTTGCAGCTTGCACTGCCAAACATCTCAAAATTCCTCCTACAATTTGCAAAAAGCTTGAAAAGCTTCTGAACCACATGGTCAGGTTAGTCACAGCAACAGCCCCAATTCTCGGTACCAGTTTCTGTTTTAGTCAGCTCTTCCATTGTTGTGACCCAAAGATCTGACAAGAACAATTTTGGGAGGAAATATTTGTTTGGGGACTCACAGTTTCAGAGGTCTGGGTCCATTCCTTGGGGCTCAAGGTGAGGTTGAACATCATGGTGGAAGGCATGGCTCCAGGGAGCAGAGAAACTCCACAACAGTTACAAAATATAAATATACACTAAAGTCACACCCCCAATGGCCCATCTCCTCTAGCCACACCCCACCAGCCACTGACTGGGCTAAGGTTCTCATAACCCAAACATTTTACCTCTGAGCCTTTGCATTGTCATACACGAGCTTTAGGGAGACAGCTTTCATCCAAACTATAGCGGGCTCTAAATTTCTAAGCTATGATAATTTGCTCCCCAGCATTTATTAGAGTAACCCAAATATAAACTAGGGAAATATGATATAGAAAATCATTATATTAACTTCACACTAAGGGACCTATACTTTAACCATTATCCAATCCTACCTGATAAAAAGGATTATTAGCATTGTCTCCTAAAACCTGATCCTCTTGCCAAACTGGAGAGCATTTAGAAATCAATATCTCAGAAAACGTGCTAATAGCTTCAAGTAGGCTTTTTCAGAATTGTGCTATTAGTGAGGTCCCTAGATAGCATATAGTCCCTGAGTTCACCCACACATCAAACATTAAGTCACCAACTATGCATTATTTGTTCATTTGTTTACTTATGGATTATATTCTACCTACCTTTAAAATAATTTTATAGGTTTAATCAGCTTGGAATATCATTAATACCCATGTTTCAGAAAGCTTATGATTCATGTGTATATAGCTCAGCTAATACTAGTGAGGTTCTAACTCAATAGTATAATTTTATATTCGCTTTCTCTGGCCTATCATGAATTTTTAAGAATAGTTTGTGAATTAAGAATATTGTTATATGATGTAGTTTGTGGGCAGAAATTATGGGGTTGATCTGTATGTGAGTGTGTATGAAAAGCAAAGAAAAATTATTCAATATTTTCCTCTTTAATCAAATGATTGGCAAGATTTCTTAAGTTCAATAATTACTATTGAGAATTCAAGAGAAAAACACTATAGGGAGGGTAATTATGCTTTTGGAAAATCAATGACTGTAGCAAACTGCAGACTTAAAATGAATGCATTAACTTGTATGTAAATTATGTTTCAGTAATTTGAAAAAAATCAATATCTACAGTGCCAGAAAGTATATTAATGATTTTGTAGTGCTGCAGAAACAGGGATGATATAAACGGGCATAAAGGAACTTAGCAGATTATGGAAATGTTCTATATTTTTATTATGGTTGATAATTATTTGGGTGGATATATTTGTTAAAACTAATCAAACATGAAAAGAATTTATTTTATTTAGATAAATTTTACCTTAGTAAAGTTGAATTTAAAAAATTAACATAAAGCAAAGGAAAATTCTTATTTTATTTTACTCAAGTCTCATTAAGGTGCTATTTTAAAGATTTACATTAACAAATGGTGAGAACTATATCTTTTCCTTGCCATATCTCACAGATAGAAAATAATGCATGAATAATGCATATATATATCTCACCAAGCAACATCATGAAACTTCCTTCTCTATGAAGAGAATATAAATGTTTAACAATAGATGATTGAGTTGCTTAATATATTAACATGTATAGCAAATTCCATGGCTTTAATGACATACCATTCAGCTACAAGAACTGTTTTAAAAGAAATGCTGTTGCTGATAAACTTGTGAATTCACAAATATAGTTAACCTTATATTACCTTTAAGTGGAAAAATCATCACACTGAAATGGATGAACTTTGATAATAACACTGACCAACTAGATGATATCTGAGGGAAAAAATCCCACAAATAACAGTCCAGTGCTGTAATTGGTGAGTGTCCATGGTACATTATAGTGGAGTCCTCTCTTACGCATGCCTTTCATCATCTAAATACTCTCTACATTTTAATAATTTCTTCATCATGAGTTTTGCCTTCTGTGCTAGTTGGTTTTCTATCGCTGTGATAAAATGCCTGAGAAAATCAGCTTAAAAGGAGGATAGACTTATTTTGGCTCATTGTTTCAGCAATTTCAGCCTGTGGTCACTTGACTCTTTTTTTTCTGGGCCAGTGGTAAGGCAGAAAGAACATCATGGTGGGGAATGTGGTCGAGCAAAGCTGCTCACCTCATATTGGCCAAGTAGAGAGAAAGGGATCAGAGACAAAATATACCTTCAATAACACACCTTCAACCATCTACTTTCTCCAACTAGGCCCTACGTCCTGACATTTCTACTACCTGTCAAAAGCTATCAGCTATGAACTCATCATTGAATCAATCCATTGATGAGGTCAGAGTCTTCACTGTCCAATCATCTTTCAAAGGCCTGAATGCTGAACACTGCTGCATTGGGGATCAAGTCTTCAATAATGAGCTATACATATATACAGGTGACAGTTGAGATGTTTCCTTTCTGAAAAGTCAAGTAGTTAGCATCTATAGCTATTTGAGAGAAATTGAGTTCCTGGTATCTAAAGTCTGGCCATAATGGTGCAATGGTGGTGGCAACTACCACAGCAGATGCATTCTACTTCATGCTTCCTTGCTCAAAGAGAGGCTGATGGTTTGCTATCAGGGCAGTGTATGCTTATTTCTGGTCAGTCATTTCTTTCTTTATTAGTTATTATCTATTCCCCTGCTGGAATACATGCTTTGTAACAGCAGAAACATGGTCTAACTTGTTCATCACTGTATCCACTCCATAGAGGTAGCACCAACTGAAGTTGAAACTGGAAGATTGTATTTGAAGAAATAGAAGAGGTACTATTCCACAGGAACAAAGAACAAGAGTACTGGTGAAGATGTTGGAATGAATATGGCCTGTTTGTAGCATAGAGTTTTGGGTGATTAAATAATAATTAGAGATTAGTATAAATAATCTAGTATCTAAGATCAAACTTTTATGATCTTGATTATACAATCTCAATTTCTAGATTTTATCCTAGAGGTAATAAAACAATTAAAATATTTGAATAGAGAACTCTACTAGTAAATCTCATATACTAAGAATCAACTATATGCTACATACTTGTATGCACATTATTCCATTGAAAACTGTGGATAGCACAGTGTATAGTATTTGTTTCCTGAAGAACATTATAGATAAGCAATTAATTAGTGGGGACAATTCAGACAAGCACAATACAAGTAGAGGTATTTAATTTTAAGTATTTAATTTTTAATTTTTCAAAAGAAAAAAATAAGATAAATTAATGAATTATGAAGAGTGAAAGAGAAGGAAAATTATTCTAAAATTTATTACCAAGGAGTTTTAAAAAATGAGGCACACAGAAATAAATAGGACAGTTGACTGAAAGAGTGCAAAATTGGTAATGAAAGTTGAAGAAATTTTGGCAGAACACATCAAATAGAAAAGTCCTCCTTAGAAGATGGAAAGATCTCCCATGTTCTTGGATAGGTAGAATTAATATTGTCAAAATTAGTATATTAGATTATAGTCATCTAATCCTTGACAAAGGTGCTAAAAGCATACATTGGAGACAAGCCAAACTTTTTAACAAATGGTGCTGGGAAAATTGATTATCTGTACGTAGAAGAATAAAAATAGATCCCTATCTCTCACCCTATACAAAAATCACCTCAAAGTGGAACAATGACCTAGGAATTAGACCAGAAACAACTGCTAGAAGAAAACATAGGGTCAACACTCCAAAATACCAGTGCAGGCACAGACATCCTTAATAAGACTCTCTTAGGGTAGTGACAGGCAGGGAGGAAGGATGGGAAATGGGAGCAGCTGCAGAATGAAGTTGACCAAACTATGCTATATTTATATACAAAATTAATCACAATGAATTCCACTTTTATGTATATTTATAATGAGCAATTAAAAATAAATAATAAATTAATAAAAAGAAGGGTGTCAAGGGAAGGGAAGAAGGGAAGAGAAAGGGAAATACTGGGGATTAAAATGGAGCAAATTATGCTATATTCATGTATAAATCTGTCAAAATGAATCCCTACCATTATGTAGAACTATAATGCACTAATAAAAAATATAAAAAGGGGGCTAGAGAGGTGGCTTGGTGGTTGTGGAGCTTGCCTGGCATGTGCAAGTACTTGGGTTCAAATCTCAGCACCCATTTACACTGCTAAGTGTCAGAGCAATGAAAGCCATGTTAAAAACTCAATAAAAATTGATTCATATTCTCTCTCTCTCTCTGTCCTTCTCTCTTAAAAAAAAAAGGAGTGGAAGAAGCAGGTCAGTGGCAGAGCATTTGCCTGGCATGCATGAGGACCTGGGTTCGATTCCCAGCACCACATACACAGATAAATAAAGGAAAACCAAAAACCAGATGAAAAAATAAATTCTCCCCTTCCTCTCTCTCTCTTCCTCCCTCTTAAAAAAATAAAAAATATTAAAAGAAGTATAAAAAATCATTAGTTTTCAAATATTTGAAAAACAAAGAAAAGATCTGTAAGTATATAAAACTGTGACATGGGAGCACTTTTTTTTTTAATCACAAAAGATCAAGCTGACAGTGGAGAATTTTAATTGTTGGTTTTTCCCCAAAAGTACAATGTGGTTTTATATCTAAATTAAATTGTGACTTAGCAAAATTAAAGTGTTGCTTTCTTTTTGTTTGATTTTTTAAAAACCATACACATAATGAACCTACAAAAATTCTACCCATATGAGGTTGCTTTAAGTTCAGACTCTCAAGCCAGTTTGCTTGAGCTACCCAAAGAGGAAGGAGCTTACATGGAATAAATCATACAGATATGTAAAGAAGAGGAGAGCATAAATGGTTTAAAATAACTGTTTTACAAAGCTAGTCATGCTTCAGACTTAAGATTGATTTTATATTTCCCCAAAACAAACAAAGCTGATGTGCTCAGATGTCCCTAAACAAGCCACTTCAGACCCCCAAGTCTAGAAGTATTATCTTTCTGCTGTTTAGATCTTACTTCTTTCTTCTTCATTAAGCCTTTTCCATATCTTCCATCCCTGGGAACTTGTTTCGTGCTTGCATTCACATTTAGCTAAATACTAATTATTCTTCAATACCATCTTTCAGATTTTCTTCCCTAAATTATTACAGTATTTCACAAGGGAACATGAGATTTCAAGGAAGCAGTCAAAAGGCTTAATAGCAGTGGATAAAGACAAAGAATGTGCTTTGTTGAATTTGGCTTCCCACTGGGTCTCTCTAAAGTTGAAATTTGAGTTTAATGTAAATGTATTTGAATATATTAAAATTTCACATTTCACCTCTTTATAATTTACCAGTATGAGAGATGTGAGCATTCATGCATCCATGCACACACACACAAACACACACACACACAAATATACTTTTCATTCATTCTTCCATTTATTCATTCAACATTTACTAAATTTATTCCCTGTGCTTAGGCACTATACCATTTTTCCAGAAATTTTATTCTTCCCTTTATGAATAGCTACTATAAAGTTAAGCATTCTCTTCTTTTATATTTTCTCCCCAAAATTAGTTTTGCAACTAAAATAAGAATTTTTTTCTTTTTCTTTCTTTTTTTTTGTTAGATTAATATGGAGTTACAATTGAGGGGAAACATTATCAAACATTCAAGAACAAATGTACATATACTTAGTTATCCAGGGCTAATGCCAAGTCATGAATGCCCAGCTTCGGTTCCCCCTGTTGCTGTTTCCAGCAGAAGAACCCCTGAGTTAAATGGATATCTCATGGAGGTCAGAGCTCTCCTTCTGAGATGATTCCCCCATATTCCCACCCTCCAGTCCCCTAGATATTCTTCCTAAGCCCTCCCCCAAACCTGTCCCCCATCCTACGCCTCCAGATATCCTAAGCAGTCATCCCCCAGTTATGTTGAGAATCATACAATTTAAAGTTATTATTAGCTTAGCCATCTAACATATTGCTTCCCAATGTATTCTACCTTCCACAGATGAGAGAAACTATTTGGCCCTTGAGTCTCTGAGATTGGGATACTTCACTTAGCATAATTCTTTCCATCTCCATCCATTTGATATCAAAAGCCATAATATCATCTTCTCTAATGGCTGAGTATTATTCCATTGTATATATGTACCAAAATTTTTGTATCCACTCATTGAGTGAGGGGTATCTGGGTTGGTTCCATAGTCTACCTATAGTAAATTGAGCTGCTATAAACATTGACGAAGCCACATCACTATAATATGTTGATTCTAACTCTTTTGGGAAAACACCCAGGAGTGGGATAGCTAGGTCATAAGGTAGTTCCATTCTTAATTTTTTGAGGATTCTCCACACTGCTTTCCATAGTGGCTGAACCAGTCTGCAGTCCCACCAGCAGTGTGACAGTGTTCCTTTTTTCCCACAGCCCCTCCAGCATCATTTGTTGTTAGAATTTTTCATTTTTGCCACTCTAACAGGAGTGAGGTGGAATCACATTGAAGTTTTGATTAGCATTTCCCTTATAGCTAATGATGTAGAGCATTTTCTCATACATTTATAGGCTTTATGGACTTCCTTTGGTGAGAAGTTTCTTTATAGATCCATAGCTCATTAGTTGATTGGATTATTTATGATTTCGGTGTTTACTTTCTTTAGTCCTTTGTATACTCTGCATATTAGCTCTCTGTCCGAGTTGTAGCAGGCAAAGGTTTTCTCCCATTCTGTAGGTTCTCTCTTGATGCTATTGACTAGATCTTTAGCTGTGCAAAAACTTTTTAGTTTAATTACATTACACTCATTTATTCTTGACTTTACTGCTTGAGTCATGGGAGTTTTGTTAAGGTAGGCACCACCGACTCCTATGTCCTGTAGTGTTTACCCTACTTCTTTTTTTAGTAAGTTTAAAGTTGTTGGCTTAATATCCAGATCTTTGACCCATTTTGATTTAATTTTTGTGCAGGGTGAAAGGTAAGAATCCAGCTTCAGTTGTCTACACATGGCTGTCCAATTTGTCCAACACCATTTGTTGAACAGGCTGTCTTTCTTCCACACTATGCTTTTGCCCTCTTTATCAAATATCAAATAATTAAAGATATGGGGGTTAGTCTCAGGAACTTCTGTTCTGTTCCACTGGTCTTCGGTTCTGTTTTGATACCAATATCATGCTGTTTTTGCTACTATAGTTCTGTAATATAATTTCAGGTCAGGGATTGAGATACCCCTTACTTCTTCCTTCCTGTAGAGTAATGTTTGGCTAGTCTGGGTCTCCTGTTATTCCATATGAACTTGAGAATTGCTTTTTCTATATCTGTGAAGAATGTCATAGGTATCTTGATGGGGATTGCATTAAATCTGAATAGGGCTTTGGGTAGAATGGCCATCTTTATTATATTGATTCTGCCTAACCATGAGCATGGAATGGTCTTCCATCTACTCAGGTCTTCTGTAATTTCTTTTTTTAGTGTTTGATAGTTTTATTTGTAAAGGTCCTTAACATCCTTTGCAAGGTTGATGCCCAAATATTTAATTTTTTTGGAAGTGATGGTGAATGGGAGAGATTTCCTGATTTCTTCTTCTGTGGATTTGTTGCTGGAGTAAAGAAACACTAGTGATTTACTGGAGTTGATCTTGTAGCCAGCTACTTTGCTGAAAACACCTATAAGCTCTAGGAGTTTTCTGGCCAATATTAATGGGTCTTCTAGGTATAGAAACATGTCATCAGCGCATAGAGATAACTTAACTTCCTCTTTTCCTATACGGATACCTTTGATTTCCTTGTCTTGCCTGATAGCTTTGGCAAGGGTTTCAAGGACTATATTGAACAAGAGTGGGGAGAGCAGACAGCCTGTCTAGTACCTGAATTCAGTGGAAATGCTTTCAGTTTTTCTCCATTGAGGATAATGTTGGCTATCGGTCTGTCGCAAATGGATCTGACATAATTAAAATATCTTCCCTTGATCCCTATCTTTTCCAAAGTTTTGAGCATAAAGTGGTGTTGAATTTTATGAAATTCCTTCTCTGCATCAATTGAGATGATTATATGATTTTTGTTTTTAATTCTACTTATGTGGTGAATTACATTTATTGATTTATGTATGTTGAACCAGCCTTGTTTTCCTGGAATGAAGCTCTCTTGATCATGATGTATTATCTTTTAATGTGCTTTTGTATCCGATTAGATAAAATTTAATTAAGGATTTTGCATCAATGTTCATAAGGTAAATAAGGTAAATTGGTCTATAGTTTTCTTTTCTTGACATGTCTTTGTTGGGTTTTGGAATCAGTGTAATATTTGCTTCATAAAAAGTGTTTTGGAGTGATCCCACTCTATCAATTTCCTGGAAGAGCTTGTAGAGGTTCGGTGTTAGTTCTTCTGTGAAGGCTTGGTAGAATTCTCCTGTATATCCATCCAGAACTGGGCTTTTCTTTTTTGGGAGGGCTTTGATTGCTGCTTCAATTTTACTATCTGTGATAGGTTGGTTTAGATTTTCAATGTCCTCCTGTGTTAAAGAGGGGATGTCGTATATGTCTAAGAACCTGTCCATGTCCTCCAGGTTATCAAACTTGGCACAGTATAAATTTTCAAAATAGGTTCTGATAATCCTCTGGGTCTTGGATGAGTCTGTGGTGACATTCCCATTTTCATCTTTGATTTTGTTGATTTGCTTTATTTCGTTTTTCCTTTTAGTGACGTTGGCAAGGGGTCTGTCAATCTTGTTTATTTTTACAATGAACCAACTGTTAGTTTTGTTAATGGTTTTTATAGTTTTTTTGTTCTCAATTTCATTGATTACAGCTCTGATTTCGGTAATTTCCTGTCTTCTGTTAGCTTTGGGGTTGGATTGTTCCTCTTTTTGTAGTCATTTGAGTTGAAGCATAAGGCTATTTATCTGGTCTCTTTCTAGATTTTTGATATATGCACTCAGTGCTATAAATTTACCTTTTAAGAATGTCTTCATACTGTCCCAGAGGTTTTGGTATGTTTTTTCCTCATTCTCATTCAATTTCAAGAACTTCTTAATTTCTGCTCTCATTTCCTCTTTTACCCATCCTTTGTTTAAGAGGGAATTATTCAATTTCCAAGTATTTGAGTAGTTTCTGTTGTTTCTCTTGTTGTTGATTGCTAAGATCATAGCATTATGATCTGACAGAATACATGGGATTATATCCACTCTTTTATATTTGTTAAGATTATCTCGGTGAACTAGGATGTGTTCTATTTTAGAGAAGTATCCATGAGCCGCTGAGAAGAAGATGAATTCAGCATTAGGATGGAATATTCTGTAGATGTCTGTTAAGCCCAATTGATTAATAGAGTTGTTCAGATTGGAGATGTCTTTTTTGATTTTTTGTTTTTATGATCTGTCTAGAGTTGATAGTGGTGTGTTGAAGTCCCCCAGAATTATTTTGTTGAATTCCCCCAGAATTATTGTGTTGAGATCAATGAGGGGATTAATGTCCTTAAGTATTTTTTCCATGTATTTGAGGAGGTTGCAACTGGGGGCATAAATGTTAATTATTGTTATAACTTCTTGATGGACTGTCACTTTTAGTATGATAAAGTGATCCTCTTTGTCCTTTCTGACTAGTTTTAGCTGGAAATTAATTTTATCAGAAATTAGAATCACCACGCCAGTTTGCTTTTTTGGGTCACAGGCCTGGTAGACATTTTGCCATCCTTTCACTTTCACCTTGTGTCTATTTTTGAGTGTCAAATGTGTCTCTTGCAGGCAAAATATTGTTAGATTTTGTTTTTTGATCCATTTGGCCAGTCTGTGTCTTTTAATTGGGGCATTGAGACCATTCACATTCAAAGTTAGAATAGATATGGGAGGCTGAGTCTCAGACTTTGTGACAATTACAGAGTTTTGAGTCATCTTGGAAGTCAATTTGTGTATGATTATTGACTCGCCCTTGTTTAAGGATTTAGGGTATCATTGGCATTTTCTTCTGAACAGAGAACATCCTTGAGAATATTCTGTAGTGCAGGATTTGTGTTCATGTATTTTGCTAGCTTGAGTTTATCATTGAAGTATTTAATTTCCCCGTCACATTTAAAGCTGAGTTTTGCAGGGTATATTATCTTTGGGTGGAAGTTGTTATTTTTCAACACTTGAAAGATATTGTTCCAAGCTCTTCTGGCCATAATTGTTTGCTCTGAAAAATCCAGAGTGATCCAAATTTGTTTGCCTTTGAATGTGATTTGGGGCTTTTCTCTAGCTGCTTTTAGAATTCTCTCTTTAATTTCTCTGTTATTCATTTGTGTATGATATGTCTTGGTGATTTTCTCATTTGATTAGGCCTATTTTGTGTTCTATAAGCATCTTGGATGTGATATTCCAGATCAATTGTAAGATGAGGGAAGTTCTTGCTTATGATTTCGCTTAAAAGGTTCTTAATGCCTCTTGTTTGCTGTTTGGAGTTTTCCTCCAGGCCAATGATTCTCAGAATATTATGCCTCATCTCAACAAATATTATTTGGAAGTTCTGATCATATAATATAAGTTGCTTATCTTGTTTATCTTCTTTGAATTTGACATTGCTTAGCTGATCTTCATTTTCTGATGTTCATTCTTCATTTGCTGAAGTTCTATTTTCAGTGGCGTATACTCTGGCGTTGGTATTGTCCAGTGAAGATTTGATTTGGTTAACTGTGTTTTTCTATCCTGATAGCTCTGCTACATCTCTTTTCAGAATATCTATTTCTTTGTATAGCTGATCTTTCATCTCATGGAATTGCTCCCCTATTTCCCTGTAAAAGTTGTCTCTCATCTCTTGAAATTGTTCTCTGATCTTTTTCCTTATTTCTTCTCTCAACTCTTTAATTGAATTACTAATCATAATGCTGATATAATATCTTTGGTTTTTATCCAGGGCCCCAGCTATGGTGTCCTTGGGTGGAGAGCTGTGGGGTTGAGAAGGGGAGTTATTTCCCCTTTTCATCATTTTCAGAATCAGAGAACGTGTCTTGTAGTTCAACCTTGTTACTCTTGGCGGAATAATTGGAGCTTCTTATGGCTTTGCTTAGTTGTGATGGGGAGCTGTTTGGCCAAGACAGACCTAAAGATGCCAGACCGTTTGGCGAGAACTTGAGAGCCTATAGGTGCAGACAGTAGTCCATTTCAACTAAAACAGATGTGCTGAAGATTAGCACCAATAGCAGCAGTTTTCTTTGAGAGGGGCTATCACAATGTATTATGATAGCAAGCAAGTACCTGTTTTGAAGAGTGTCCGTTTCTTCAGATGGTAGGGTCTCATGGGGGGGATGTGTCCAAATCTGTCATCTAGCTGGGGATTCTTCACAGTTGAGGTTGTTGAGGGAGAAGCAGTTTGGATAAGTCCAGTGATCTGGGTTTTCTTAGAGAATCTCAAAATTTTCTGTTCCAAAGGGGCATAAGAACCTGCCTTCTCACACTTCTTGCGAGGATAGATTTTAGCTCCCCCTGGGCTGTCATCCTGAGGTGATTACTTTCTGCCTGTCCACACTCTAGAATTTCTTGGGCCTGGAGCTCAGAAGCTTTAGACAATCTAGTTGATCCTAGTGTAGATGTGTGGGTCTCTGACTGATCCAAGGAGGGTTGCCATCCTTAAACTTACTTCCTCAGGATCACTGGCAACCCACTCTGTATGACTTATGATCTTCAGAAGTCCTAAGACCTTCTCTGTGGGGTTGACAGAAACCTGCGAAGGATGGTCCAGATTGTGCCGTGCTTATGTGGTTCTTAGTTGCAAGCACTAGGGGGCGCCCACCTGGAGAGGTCAGAGCCTACGTAGCCTTGGCTATGCACAGGGCTCAGATGCTAAGGGAGAGCCCACTCTGCCCCATTTATTCAAAGCTACCTGAGGCTGACATCAGACCTTGCCTTGTTAGAGAATTACAGGTCACTTTTGCAGAGGCTGAGGAAGATGATCCCCTTGAGAAGGATGTGCCCTGCTGCAGCAAGCTCTGTTCACAGACTCCTCCTATTCGGGCTTATAGAGAGGAAGGCAGAAGGTCGCCATCAGAGAGGTTTGTGAGCTGGAGAGGGGATTCGCAGTTCCACACAGCCCCCAGGGCAGATGGCCAGGTTGGGGGGGGGGCAGTAACTTCTCTTTTTGTTTGTGGGTTCTGAGGCCCCAAGTCATGTTGAGCGACCCACTCTGCTCTTGCATGCTAGTGGGAGCATATGTTAAAGGACTTGAAAATCAGCTCTTGTAAACTCTGAGCGTGGGTGGAAAATTGTTGTCCACCATGACTGAGTTAAAGTTCCTGTGCTGATTCCTTTCCTCCCCCGGCTCTGTCAGCAGGGACCGGAGGTGGAGAGGGAACTCCCAGCACCACACAGACCCCCTGGGAGATGGCCAAATCTCAGGGAGGTAGATTCTGGTTTTCTGACCATGGTGGCTGAGACTCCAAGACCGATTTTTGGTAAGCAAACCAGCCCCGCCCTCACGGAAATGTCACAATGGCGAGCCGGATGCTGCTGCTCGCATGAACAGCTGTACGTTTGCTAAACGTGAATGATTAATTCCCACAGCTTAACACCAAGTTCTTGTAAATTAAGAGCGATCAGTTCAGGGGGTTCATGACCAGATTAGGGTATTTGATTAGGAAACTTGCTCTGTTTCCTCCCCTCCGGATTAGTTCTCTTCCTCACAGGTATGGGGCCAATTAAACGGATGCCACAAACTTCCTCCTTTGTATTCGTTAATGCACCATGCTATTCCTTTGGAATTAAAAAAAAAATTAGCCGGGAGTAATGTTCCCCCACACTGGGAGCTTTGTCCTACAGTGGGAGTCGGCGTGCACTCCTGCAGCATGAGGTGATTCTCAGTCAGGAGAGTCTCAGAGTCACTACTGGTGGGGTGGTCGCCATCTTGGGGTCCAAACTAAAATAGGAATCTTAAGACATTAATCTAGGTGTAATTCTCAGTGGTGGTCTATTAAAACTTTGTTGTCTTAAGACTGGAGCCATAGCTCAGAGGTTACAGAACTTTCCTGGCATGTGTGAGTCCACGAGTTCAAATCCCAGCATCATGTACACAGCAAAGTTTCGGGACAACAAAGACCACGTAAAAACTAAATAAAATTGATTCTCTTTCTCTCTCTCTTTCTCTTGCTATCTCTTTCTTTAAAAAAAATCAAACAAATAAAAAAGACCAACTTTGTTGTCTTGCCAGAGTTCATGTCTTTTCCAGGTTTAATAAGCCCCATCATGTACCAGATACTGGGCCTAGTGTTGGTAATTTTAAAGTGCAAGACATTGGATAGCTGAAAACCTCACCTCCCTAACAAAGCTTGTATGTGGGACAAGTTACAGACTGGCCAAATCTACTTTCCAGCCACATCTGTATTTCTCTATACATTCATTGACTACATACTCAAGATAAATTTAGAATATAAGCTTTAGATCTTATATTCATTCAACTGTCTCCATTTGTTTCAAATTTAATAAAATTTTAATTTTAATTTTAATGTCTAAGTACCCCAGAAAAAAAAACACAGAACTATCACAAACTAGTGATTTTAGTAGACATTTAAGCAGGGAAACTATAGAGATTTCTTCTCAGTAAGGAAAAAAATAAGGTGTTTAATGATTTTTCTAAAAATTTTAGCACCTACATAATACTATACTCACAACGAATTCTAAGAAAGAATATTGGGGATACTGTACCCTAGTTGTAGACCTCTACACATTAACATTTTAAGAGCCCTGTTTTCCAATCTGAAAGCTGTAGCTAACCACAGTGTTTTGAATGTTAAACAAGTTTAGCCATAAATAGCACATAGACAGTACTCAATAAATATTAGCAAATATTCTTATTTTTATGTCTTCTGTAAAAGCATTTAAAAGTTAGTCTGGTACCTTGCTTGCAAAGAGATTGTTTCTTATAAACAAGCAATATCAAATGTCCAGTTTTCCAGTACGGAAAGGAAAAACAATGCTGTATCGGGCAGTAGAGACAAATTTGTTCTTCTCTCTCCCTAAAAAAAAAATAAAAATAAAAATAAAGTTAAATTAAAAACTTAGAATTTGGGATTCCAAACCCTTCACCACTTCACTGGATACTTTTGACATGCCAATTTTATCTCCTAACATGACCACATTTTCAGCCAGTTTTGCACAGGATGGAGGGAAGAAATCAAATAGTTGTTGTATTCCTTTCAATGTTTATTTGTAATGAAGCCTTTCTATACATGCAGTCATGAGGATCTCATAACTTATTACTCTATAGTTCATAGCTCAGCCTGTCAGAAATGATTTTTAGCAGTAAATTAATAGTGTTTTCCAAAGTTACTGACAGTATAGTTAATGGGGAAAGTAGAATACAAAATTTCTTTTTATACAAAAAAGGAAGAGCCCGTTTCGAAAGGGCCCTTACACCTGCCCTGGACATTTTCAGCTACTGCTATGTTTGCAATATGTGCAGCCTAGGCAAAGCAAATGATAACCGGTACTATGGTCTGAATGCTCATATCTCTAAAAAAATTCATATGCTGAAATTCTAAACCATGAGACAGTAAAATTAAGAAATGGGGCCTTTGCAACTTGTTTAGGTCATGAATGGAATCAGTGCCCTTTATGGATTCAGCATTTGTCCTCTCTCAAAGTTCATGTTGAAAGTTAATTTTTCATGCAACAGTGTGGGGAGATGGGGGCTTTGAGGATGTATTTAGGTCATGAAGACTCCACCCTCAATAGTGAATTAATGCAGTTACAAAAAGGACTTGGGATTTATTGGACCAGGCTTCTGGTTCCAGGCCCAGCAGGCAACCAGAACAGCCCCTAGAGGGACCCTTTTCAGCTCCCACCAAGGTATCTGGTCCCTCCAACCCAGAGCACCTCCCCACCAACTGATGATCTGGCCAAGGCCTTTGGTCTCTAGCCTGGCAGGTACCCAGGACACCCCCAAAGACCCCCACTCAGTACAGTCCAGCTGCAGTACATATACATAGATCTAGATATATTTGGGCCCATACCAGCCACCAAGGATCTCAGTCCAACAGTGGTGTGCATCCTCTGGGACCCAAGGACCTAGCAATGCACCTCTGCTGCATGTTTCAATCCAGCAGATTCCTCAGCACCATCACAGGTTCCAGGTCCTCCTCCTGGGCCCTAGATCTAAAAGATGGAGCAAAAAGAGGCTCCAGTCAGAAGCAGCTTTCTGGAAAAAGGTGGTCATCAGAGGAGTGGTGTCTGACCCAATATTTTGACCTGCAAGGAAGAAGAACCTGACACCTGCTTTACTTCCCCTTCAGGGAACCTCAATTCAGACATACAGAAGAAGTTCTTAAAAAATGAAGAATCAGACTAGAAAATGTTCACCTCAAACCCATAACTCTCCAACCAAGAAGCCCACAGACAGGGAGTGGGATGAAAACCTAGAAAAAATTATCAATGATCTGATTACTAAAAGAAACAAGGAACAATGAACTAAAAGAAGATTTAATGAAAGTACTAAGTGAGAAAACTCAAGATATGAAAAATTCTATTATCAAAAACAAGATATACTGAAAAAGGAAGTAAGAGCTAAAATCTATAGTCAATCACATTAGAGGAACGATGAAAGAAATTAACAATAGCTAACTTCTATAGAAAACAGAACCTCAGTTCTTGAAGAAAGAACTTCCAACAATGAGGATAGGCACAGTAAATTTCTGCACACAGATGACAAAAAGTAAAATAAAATAAACACATGAGAAAGTGTTCTAAATCACTAGTAATCAAAGAAATGCAACTCAAAACCACATTAAGATTTCACCTCACTCCAGTCACATTGGCATAGGTGAAGAATATAAACCATAACAGTTACTGGAGAGGTTGTGGGGAGATAGGAACAATAGCACATTATTCATGGAATTGCAGACTGGCCCAGCTGCTCTGGAAAGCAGTATGGAGACTCCTCAAAAAAAATTAGGGTTGGATCCACCATATAAACCAGCTATTATCCCTCTTCTTGGGTATTTTCCCAGAAGAGCTAAAATCAACACAGTACAGTGACACAGCAAAATCAATGCCCATAGCAGCTCAACTTACAATAGCTAAATGATGGAATCAACCCAGATGAATGGATCCAAAAACTGTGACCGATACACACACACACACACACACACACACACACATACTGTGGGTTTCTACTCAGCTATTAAAAAAACAATATTATAGCCTTTGTAGGTAAATGGATGACAATGGAAGAAATTATGTTAAACAAAATTAGCCAAACCCAGAGACTCAAGAGTCAAATGTTTTCCTTCATTTGTGGAGGCTAAAGCAAAACCCAGGCTTGAGTAAATGGTAGTCAAACCCATGTGGTAGATTCACTAAAGTTGAAGCAACCCATAATCTAGGGGAAACTTAGATACATGGGCTGGCGGGAGGAGAAGTGAGAGGGAAGAGAAAGGGAGGGATGATACAGAGGGATCTAGGGGGGAAATCAAAAATGTATTTTAACTCTTCAATCACCCAAGAAGCCTAATAATACTTATACAATCATTTAATTCTGGAAAATGCACAATCTTTCATATGTGTATGTATGTGTATATATGTATGTATGTATATATATATATATATATATATATATATATATATATACTGTCATATCTGTTCTAGGGAGGAAATGAAGAAGAATCAAGAAACTGGGGGTGAGTGATGTAGGGATTGGGATATCAAGGGCATATCATATTTTTACTACATATGCATATATGATTGTATAACAACACAACTCCTCAATAAAAATTAATTTTAAAACATCAACTTTGACACAGGAGATTCTTCTTTTTTGCCCTTCTGTCTTACTCCATGTGGTTGCCCAGTAAGATATTACTTACCAGATGCCAGTGCCTGCTTTTAGACTTTCCAGCCTCAAGTACTGTGAGAAAATAAATTCTGCTGTTTATTAATCGTCTCTATATTGTTCTGCTATATAGCAGCAGACAGATCAAGACTATACCTTTACAAAAGAAGCTCAAAAGAATTCATTTGTCCCCTCCACCATGTGAGAACACAGCTAGACATCACCATCTATGAACAAGAAAGCAGGCGCTCACCAGGCAATGAAACTTCTAACCCCTTCATTTGGACTTTCCAACCTTCCAAACTGTGAGAAATAAATTCCTGTTTTTTTTAAACCACCAAGATTACAGAATCTGTTATAGCACCAGATACATAATAAGGTATAACTGGTCAGGTTTAATTCCATTTCCAAATATCCTTTCATGCACCTTTATGGTATGGTCCTCCCTTATGCAGTAGTGTACCATGTCTAACACTTCATTTAAATACCAAGACGAAGCTTAGTAAAGGTTCCCTTCCCTTTATATAACATTTTCTTGCAAATAATGTTTCAAATATCTAATGTGTTCTGATAATTGATACCTTCTGAAGGAATGGGAAGAACCAATACAACAGTGACTGACTGAACTAAAGAAATACAGATGGCAAAAATTAATCTTGCTGACTAAATTGGGAAGACCAAGCAAGAAGATTCCATTAAAAACCATACACTTTGGAAATCAACAGTTATTAAGTTGTCTCTGAAGGGAGCCTGAGTCTTCAGTTTCATTAATACATTATATTTAAATAAAACTAACTTTTGAAAGGGAGTGATAACATGAACAAAAGTAAGTGATTATGGACAAAAGAGTTAATACTCTTGAGCATGGCTCAGAGGCCAAGATAAATGAGATGTGTAAAGTTGCTTGATAAAGTTTTAAACAGAAGTTAGTTAACCATCTGGCACATTGAAAATCCTCAAAATTTTTGAATGAGAGAATGAATGCTGGCTAACAAAATAATTACTTAAAATAATGCTATGTGAGCCAGGGACATGAAAGATAAGAAGGTACTGTTTTGAAGAACAATTTGCAAATGATTTCCTCAATTCTTATTCTGGGTAAGATCATGAACCATTCAAACTGATTTTAAACACAGTTCTCCTGATATTACTTTTATGCTCATAATGTGACCCATGCAATTAAGTTTAAAGAGCCAAGAAGTTATATTAGCATTTTACATTGTTCAAGGGATTAAAGTTAATTGACTCAATTATTTAAGTCAGGGTACCATTACTTGGAGTTTTGTTTTTTTCTTTTTTAACTTGAGGATCTCAAGGCAGTTTATAAATCTCCCATTTAGAAATCTCTCTCTGAACTTTAAATAACAAAAAGAATATGCACATTTAATATTAATTAAAGTTTTCCCAATGAAAAATAATAGGTCTTTACTCACAATTTACCCATTAGAATGCAATTCCCATAGCATTTTAAGTTAGTATTAAATGAAGCACCTCAAATAATGAATTATTCTTTCTTAGATACAACAGGGTCCATTCTACCCAATATACCTCAGAGGACAGAAGAAGAAAACTTGCAAAAAAAATCCTTGTGAAACTTTGGGGTGGTTAAGGGAGCAGGGAGGGTATGAGCCAGACAGATCTGGGTGCAAATTGCAGGGACAACTTTATTAGCTGTGTGACTTTACAAGCTATTTAACTTTTATAAGTCTCATTTTCCTCATCTATATAATGAAGGGAGCAGCAGTAGTTCCCATATAAGGTCAAGGTAAGTTTTGAAGTTTATAAATCGAGTAGCAGGTGCCTGGTACACGGTAAGTACTCAATTTGGTGCACCTCTTATCGTTATCATTGGCCCTACATACCATCTGTGATGATTAATTCTATTTCAACATGGAGGGTATTTCGGATGAGATTAACATTTAAATCAGTGACCTTTGAGCAAACATATTGCCTACCATATTGTGGA
This sequence comes from Aplodontia rufa, assembly GCA_004027875.1. Classification (NCBI taxonomy): domain Eukaryota; kingdom Metazoa; phylum Chordata; class Mammalia; order Rodentia; family Aplodontiidae; genus Aplodontia; species Aplodontia rufa. Next base: position 28,485 of record PVKS010022838.1, read on the forward strand.
TGGGCCTCATCCAATTAGTTGAAAGCCTGAATAGAACAAATGACTGATCTTCCCAAGGAAGTGGAAATTCCCCAAAATACTGCTTTTGAACTTTATCTATACCACCACTTGCTCTCCTAAGTCTCTAGCTTGTCAGTCTTTAGCCTCATCTGGATCTTTGACTGTCATGTGATTCAAACCTGCCAACCAGCAATGTAGACATGGACCACCATAATTACCTGAGCCAGTTGCTTATAATAAATCTGTAGATAGGCAGAGAAAGAGACAGAGATAGATGCCCTATTGGCCTGCCTCTCTGGAGTACTCTAATACTGTACCATACAGAAGCATGAAAACTTAAATCATAAAATCGATTTAATGATATAAACTAGGGTACTTAGACTATAAGGTCCTTGAAGGCAAGGTTCAACCTTTAGGGATTAACCATGTAATAACTAATGAAGACTTAAAGAGCCAATCAGTATATTTTATCATAACCATGCAAATATTGTATCTTTCTTTAAAGTATATGTGAACTGATATGCACAAGGCATAGCCTTAGGAATATCATGTTTGAAAGGTGCTGAAAATGAGGACGTGTTCAAATTACCAGCTATGCCATATGGCTGCAAGTATATGAGCTTCCCCAAATGTCATCCTAGGGAACAAAATGTCCCAAAGGAACTGAAAGCTAAGGAATGGATGAATCACATCTGCCGTTGTCATGGATACTGTTCATCTTATCTGCACGAACTTGAAGACTGAAAGCACTCTAGAGTAGAGTGGCCAGCTACCTAATTGAGGCTTCATCTGTTACTAAGACTTAGGTCAGTAGAACAACCTTAATGATTAATAAGCACTCAAAGCATAGTTGCCTAGCACAAAATGTAAAAATAGAGTTTCTATTCTCCTGTCTAGTTGTTCTCTATTTTGGGTGCTCATTGGGGAATTTTAGAAAATATATTTAATGATATTCCATCCCCAGATATTCTAACTTAGTAATATGAAATAAATATTTTTAAAACTCCTCAGGTGAGGATAATATTACAGACTTAGGGTTAAGAACTGTTGCTCTTGATTCCTACAGTCTGTGGAATGCATACAAACATATTTCTCTTATGGTGTTAAACTCCTTTGCCTATTAACATTCTTCAAAAGTCTTTACATATCTAATTAAATATTTAGGGAATATTTGTTTTGCTGTAATAGTTATCTGTCTTAATGTTTGAATTCTCTGGTCTTCTAATTATTTCAATGCCCTTAATTTTCTTCTTCAAAGAGGCTATCAAGGTAATATAGGCAGCTGAAAGATAGCAGATTTTGTTATTGGTAAGAAGCTGGAAAGAAGCTGTACATTGTGGCACACAACTCAGGAAGCTGAGGCAGGAGGATCTCAAGTTCAAGCCCAGCATCAGCAACATAGTGAGATTCTGTCTTAAAATAAAAAATAAAAGGGAGCTGGGGATTTAGCTCCAGTGAGCACCTCTGAATTTAATCCCCAGTCCAAAGAGGAGGAGGAGGAAGAGAGGGAGGAGGAAGCAGCTGGATAGAACAGGAGCATGTAACTGAAGGTTAAAGGCAATGCTTCAGCTGGGTGTGGCAGTGCATGCCTGTAATCCCATTAACTTAGGAAGCTGAGGAAGATAGAAAGTTGGAGGCCAACCTGGGCAATTTCAAGAGACCCTTTCTCAAAATAAAAATAAAAAGGGCTGGGGATGTAGCTCAGTTGATAAAGCACTCCTGGGTTCAGTCCCCAGTACTACAAAAAAAAAAGAGAGAGAGAGAGAGAGAGAAAAGTTAAGATGGTAAAAATTTTTGTGTATATTTTGCCACAATTAAAAATAACAAGAAATAAAAATAAAAACATCAAGAACTTATTTGCTCTCCTCACAAACCCATCATTTGGGCAGGACTGGATAGCACTGGCTCAGTCCTAGTCCATGTGGCAGCTCAAATGCAGCTGAAGGATCCACTTCCAAGATGGCTCACTCACATGGCTGGCAAATTGGTGCTGCTGTGGCTGGAAGCTTAGCCCAAGCTGTTGTTTCAGGGCCTTAGTTCTCCATATGAGCCTTTCCATGGGTGTTCTTGGTGGTATAGTATGTTGGCTTGGTTCTTGCAGGAAGTATTCAAAGAGACGGGAATTGAAAACTAGATCTCTAGAGAATCCAAAATGGTACAGGACCACATCCACTGTATACTATTGGTCAAGCATTAAAAAAAAAAAGAAGAAGAAGAAGAAACCTACTCAGATTAAAAGGAAGGAGCTATAAACCCCATCTTTGGATAAAATAAAATGTCAAAGAATTTATAGCCATCTTAGTCTACCATAGCAATTACCTTATTCTAGAATTTTCTCCAACTGAGAACTTTTGCTTATGGCTCAGATTTTCCTGACCTTTCACAGGCCTAAGTCTAATCCCTCATACATGGTTCCAAAACTATCTCAAGAGCTTCTCTGCATATATTCTTTAGCTTCAAATCCACTATGAAAGCCCAATTCTCCCTTCAACTCATATAAATAAGAGTAAGAATGTGATTGGCTGGAGTTGCCACATCATATGAAGCCATGCATGACATAGGTGATAGACAATCTAGGCACTGACTGCCATTGCATCAAAAGCTCATAATCTAGTACCTGTTGCCAAGGGGCTGGGTCATATGACTTAAAAAAAATAAGACTGTTTTGCTTGTATGCTGTAAGGATGGAAGTAAATGCCATGTGTAGAATGTGCAAAGATTTTGAATGTAACAGCCGCATTAATTCGTTTTCCTAGAATAGAGTGGAGCTCTTGGTACTAAAAATGTTTATATAGTTATCAATTGCTTCCTAATTCATCAAGATATAAATAAAACTCATTTAATTGATTTTCCTTCATATACCTTCTTCAAAAATATTCATAGTTTTCTATAACATATTTATAGAAATATGCTACCCTTTAAGACTGTCCTTAATATTCACCTAATGCTAATATTTCTGAGTAAAAATCATACTGTGATTTCCTCTGGATACTGCAGTTTACCTAGGATTATTCCTGCCTATTCATATTAGCATTAAAGAGGTAAAAATAATAACTGAATATTTTCTTCCTGATAAACAAAAACTCTATCCTTGACCAAACATTAGTCAGGCTCCTCTAAACCAATTTCTCCACCATGCTTTGACCTTGGGCATCAGTGTCTGTCCTTGATGGTCCTGAATTGCCCAGTGCAAGCTTTCTGATAATTCAGAGAGAATCCCCCACCCTCCATTTCTGATCACCTTGTCATGATCAATTCCTTTTCCCCCACCATCTCCCAGGTGACAGCTGATCATCCGAACCTGCATTCAGCAAGAATTTGTCAACTCAGCTTAGCCAGAATTGCCCTCCTAATTGCAATGTAATTTTCTATCAATTTACCCCACCTTGCCCTTTAACTATGAATCCCCAATTGTTCTTACTGTATTCAGAAGGCAACCTAGATCTAAACTTAGGTCTCCTTTCCTCCATTGCAATAGCTCCTGGGTAAAATCTGTTTATCAGCCTGTTCAACAAATGGTGTTGGACAAATTGGACAGCCATTTGTAGACAACTGAAGCTGGATCCTTATCTTTTGCCCTGCACAAAAATTAAATCAAAATGGAACAAAGATCTGGATAGTAAGCCTATAACTTTAAATTTACTAGAAAAAGAAGTCGGGTCAACACTACACCTTATAGGAGTCGGCAGCTTCTTCCTTAACAAAACTCCTATGGCGCATGCTGTAAAATCAAAATTAAATGAATGGGATGCAATTAAACTAAAAAGCTTCTGCACAGCTAAAGATCTAGTCAAGAGCATCGAGAGAGAACCTACAGAATGGGAGAAAATTTTTGCCTGCTACACCTCGGACAGAGGGCTAATATCCAGAATACATAGGGAACTAAAGAAACTAAAGTCCAAACTTGCAAAAAATCCAATCGATAAATGTGCTAAAGATCTCAAAAGGAACTTCTCTCCAGTGGAAGTCCAGAAAGCCCATAAATATATGAGAAAATGCTCTACATCATTAGCTATAATGGAAATGCAAATCAAAACTTCAATGAGAGATACCACCTCACTCCTGTTAGAGTGGCAAAAATGAAGAATACAAACAACGACAGATGCTGGAGGGGCTGTGGGAAAAGAGGAACACTATTACACAGCTGGTGGGACTGCAAACTAGTTCAGCCACTATGGAAAGCAGTGTGGCGAATCCTCAAAAAATTAAGGATGAAACCACCTTACGACCCAGCTATCCCACTCCTGGGAATTTTCCCAAAAGACTTAGAATCAGCGTATTATAGTGATATGGCTTCATCAATGTTTATAGCAGCTCAATTTACTATAGCTAGATTATGAAACCAACCCAGATGCCCCTCACTTGACGAGTGGATACAAAAGCTTTGGTACATATATACTATGGAATACTACTCGGCCATTAGAGAAGACGATATCATGGCTTTCGAAATCAAATGGATGGAGATGGACAGAATTATGCTTAATGAAGTCTCCCAAGCTCTGAGACTCAAGGGCCGAATGGTTTCTCTCATCTGTTGATGCTAGAATTTATGAGGAAGCAGTAGGTTAGACGGCTAACCTAACAAAACCTCAAATTGAATGACTTTCAGAGTAATAGGGGAATGGCTCTCTAGGATACTTGGAGGTGTAGGGAGGGGGATGGGGAGG
>PVKS010022839.1:0-33184 GCA_004027875.1 Aplodontia rufa
AAGTAGATACTGCAACCTCTGGAGCTCTCTGCAGTGTCCTTTATTAGTTGGCTGTAATTATTTGCTTTCATCCTGTTACTCAGTCTCAGTGCCCAGCATACACTGAACGCTGTACCCTCCTCCCTCATGGCAGCTGGGGCTGGAGCGTTTAAGTTGTCCACCTGCCAGGAGACCCCAGGGGCTGCCTCAGCAACACAGCAAATGCCAGAGAATGACAGAAACAGGAAAGATTGGGTTATCACGTTGCTTTGCTGCTAGTTAGATCTTGGGTCCCCTCAGCATCTGTGCTCTCAGAGTAACCTGAAATCAGCCACGGCTCCTGAGTTTCCCTGTGGCAGGCGTTGGCACTGCTGCCTTCATTTCATGGGTGAGAAACTAAGGAGGTGGTTATACTCACTGCTCAGATCCACTGCTACGAATTAGGGGAGTTTCAGCATCTGGACCCATACCTTCTAGAAGCAAAGAGAGGAACGAGCTACAGGACCCTAAAATAACAGAAAAGTTAGAGTCGTTCCCCAAACCCTTGCTTAACCTGTCATCATCTAAGGTCTTAGATGACCTGAAAAGCTGAAAAAGTTTAAATGGGAAAGGAGAAACAGAAACAGAGACAATAGAGAGAAAAGCCAAGAGGAAAGAGAAGGAAGACCTAAGATGAAGTAAGGGCTTCTCCTGCCAGCGCCCTCTTTCAGATCTCCCCACCACACTACACACCCAGCACTCTTTACCCTCAGCTGTCTTTGCATGGTTATTCCCACTGACTTGCAGTTTTGTTGGTTTTTTTTGTTTTGCTTTTAAGTTTTTTAGGAGAAGGAGGGTCAGAGAGAGAGAGAGAGAGGGATGGAAAGAGAGAGAATGAGTGAATCAATTTATTTAGTTTTCCATTTGGCTTTTGTTCCCCCAACATTTAATTGTATATGTGGTACTGGGGTTCGAATCCGCATCCTTGAGCATGCGTGGCAAGTGCCACAACCACTGAGCCACCACTCCAGCCCTTTGACTCTCAGGTTTGACTAAAAGTAGCTTTAAAGGACTGAGGCCTTGCAAAGTGACTTTCTTCACTTAGCAAATGGAACTGATGATAGGGAACATCAGCTATCCTGCAAGCCCAAACCACGGGAAGTGAGATGTGTGGAAATGCTTTGGGAAGAGTACATATTATATTTAAAGCCCTCCAACATGTGGGTCCTTATTGTTACTATCATTAATATCATCTACAAACCTCTGTGCTCTAAACTGGATAATCATAGCCAAATTGCCTATCTCACAGTGTGTAGTGAGTCTATAACAACATTTCTTAGCACTTACTACGGGCTCAAAATAGAGTGTTCAGAGGCTGGAGCAGTGGCTCAGCAGATATAGCACTTTGCCTCACATGCCCAGGGACGTGGGTTCAAACCCCAGCACCACAAACACAACAAAGTGTTAGAGCAATGAAAGCCACATGAAAAACTAAATAAAATTGATTCTCTCTTTCTCTCTCTCTCCTTGTCCTTCTCTCTTTAAAAAAAGAAAAGAAGGGCTGGAGCAGTGGCTTGAAGGTTACAGCGCTTGCCTGACATGCGCAAGTACCCGAGTTCAAACCCCAGCACACAACTAAGTGTCTGAGCAACAAAGGCCATGTGAAAAATTCAGTAAAAATTGATTCTGTCTCTGTCTCTCTCTCTCTTTCACTGTCCTTCTCTCTTAAAAAAAAAGAAAAATCTTGTGTCTAATCATTATCTGATTTGATCTTCTCAGCAATATCAAGTGAGATAACTCTGATATTCGAATGTGAAAACAGACTACAGAGTTTCCGTAACTCACTCCAGGTACATACAGTAAGGGACAGGGCTTAGATTCTTTCTGCCTGCAAATCTGGGGCTCCTAACCAGTATGACTCACTGACACTGAGATTATGTGTGTGCGGACATTTTCACTCTGCAAGCTTTCTGCTGCTATAATACTGAGACGGTTACCTAGAAGTGAACCTGCAGATCCTCCTGCAGATAAGGAAAGCAAAACCCTAAAAAAATCACTACTAAGTGAAAGCGTTTAGAGCCCAAGATTTTTGACTTTCAGCTCATTTAGGGTTCAATATATCCTACCATCTAGGTATAAAATTTAAAGAATATTAGCTCAAAGCTTTCAAAGATATTCTGAAGGGATAAGATTAAAAAAGAAATCAATGGGAGTGAAGCAGAATTCAAACAAGCAGGAAGCAGACAGAACCAGAGAGTTTGTTTTGAAGGACGGCATGGTGAACCAAGAGGCCTCCAAGAACAGGGGAAGTGGAATGAAAAGTCAGCAAACAAGGTAGAAAAGACAGCCCTGAGAGGGCCTGAGAAACCGAACAGAAAATCTGAAGGAAGATAAATGGATAATTTAACAGCCATTCAGTTTTTAAGAAAGACAAAGAACAAGCTACATTGCATCAGAAAAGGACCAGAAATGATGATGGATGGGCCCCTTCAAATGAGTGGTGAGCACAACAGAATCACGGTGGCCTGCAGAATTCCCAGCTGAGGGCACATTTGAGGAACTAAATAAGGATATGAGACTGATGTGGATTGAAGAGGTTTTCAAAATCTATTTAATGGCCAGGCAGGGGACATTGATCGCTTTTCAGAGGAAGTGTTGAGAAGCAATGAGGTAGTCAGCCCTTCTTTGTGGTATGACTGGATCAGCCCCGGGAGAGGGGTGTGTATACATCATATTATCACAAAAACGTGAAGGTGTTACAATAATTTCTGAATTATGGTGGCAAAGCACAAAATCGTTTTGGTTTTTCTGAAATAAGCCTTCTCTTTGCTATCCTTGTACTGGTTAGCCTACTTTAATAGTCAGATGACATATTGTTTAATAATTCTAACACATGACCCCAGGTTTCAAATTCCTTTATCTGTTCTTGTTAGGCTTTTAAATAAAATATTGTATTGTTAAATAGCTAACACATGCCCTGAACACAATTCAAACAGTACAAAAGACACAAAAGCATCAGAGAGAAGTGTTCTCCCCCACATTCCTGTCTGCTAGTCACCCAGTTCCTTCTCTAGGGACAACCTCTGTCAACCAGTTCCCTGTGTCTGATAGTCTACATTAAAGCATAAATATAGTGTGTTTTTGCCCTGGTTTTTATACATCATGTTCATACATTGCTTTACCTTAGTATGTGCATAGGTGTACATCCTGTTGCATATCTTGCTTCTTGAGACCTAATTTTTTAAAATTTTCCTTTCAATCTCTATGCAGAAGCTGTCTTGTTCATTTTTGATAGATATTAAATTCTAAAGATGAAAAATAAATTATTTCACCAACAATTAATTATTTAGGGACACTGATGTTTCTCAGAGTTGGTTGGCTCTTGTGAACAATATGCACCATTTCCACACTTTTTTTGGTAGGATAAACACCCAGAAGTGGGAGTACTGGGCATTGTAGATATGGGTATTTGAATTAGATAGGTATTACCAACTGTCTCTCTGAAGAGTTTGAACCAGTTTAATCCCCCCGCAATGTCTGAAGTGGCTTTTTGCCATACTCTTACCAATGCAGTATGTTATCAACTTTCTCAAATGTTGCTAATATAAGCTATGCAAAATTTACCTCATTATAGTGTCCTTTGTATTTTCCATATTGTAAATGAATAGGATGATATTTTAGTATAGATTTATTTAGGGAGCCATTTGTATTTTTTTTTCTGTCAACTGTGTAGTCTTTTCTAGGAGTTCACTATGTATTAAAGAAAAAGAACTTTGATCCACACCAAAACTGGCAAATATTTTTCCCAGTTTATCATTTATCTTTTCACTATGTTTATGCTACACATATGTTGATTTTATATGGTCAAATTCTTGAATCCTTTATGGCTCTGGATTTTTAGTCATTTATAATGAATGACTTTTCCATTATAAAATAGTGAAATTTAAAACTTTTTCTCAGAACTTTTTAGTATTTTAGGTTTCTTTTTTTTAATACTTGTGTCTTTGATTCCTCTGGTTGGGTATGGTTTGATGTGAAATGTGAAGCAGGAATCCAATTTTATTTTTTTGTGCGGCTACCCAGTTTTCATCAGTTTCTGACTCATCTTTTTCCTTAGGATCTGAAAGGTTGCTATTATCATTTGCTACATTCACTTAAATGTGGTTCCATTTTCATTCCTTCTATTCTGTTCTATTGGCCCAATCATCCTATTTTAATTAATATCACTTTATAGTACTTTTTTTTTAAAGAGAGGACCGTGAGTGAGAGAGAGAGAAAGAGAGAGAGAATCAATTTTTATTGAGTTTTTCACATGGCTTTTGTTGCTCTGACACTTAGTTGTGTACTGGGTGCTGGGGTTTGAACCCGTGTACTCAAGTATGCTGGGCAAGCGCTGTAACTGCCGAGCCACCGCTCTAGCCCCTATAGCACATTTTAATAAGCCTAGTTTTGACTTCCCCATTACTCTTCAGTATTTTCCAGGTACGCTTGTTTGCTTTTCCCTATAAACTTTAAGATTTAGTTCAAAAACAAATCTGGTTTGTCTTTTTGTATGTGGCAGAGGGAAGCTTATTTAATTTTTTTTTTTAAAGAGAGAGGGACAGTGAGAGACAGAGAAAGAGAGAAACAACTTTATTTAGTTTTTCACATGGCCTTCTTTGCTCCAACACTTAGTTGTGTACATGGTGCTGGGGTTTGAACCCGGGTCCTCGTGCTTGCCAGGCAAGCGCCGAAACTGCTGAGCCACCGCTCCAGCCAAGCTTATTTAATTTTAAATGGTCAATGATTGAAAGTAAAATTTATATAAATTTTCTCAACATTTTAAAAATAAAAAATGTTGCCCATTAGGATGTTTTAATTCATAAAAGTCTTATGTTTCCTTCTTTAAACTGTAATTCAGAAATGTAATTCAACTATTGAGGGTATTGGCCCCACTGTTCCCACATCTTAGCGTTTTTGGATTTCACTACCCTCCACGAAGTGTTAAAATGATCAGGTAGACCTGTTTCAGGATAAAGAGAAGGTCAGCTACGGATAAAACACCTCCTGTATACATACCTACCGATATATGTAAAATATTCCCTACTTATCTTCCTAGTCTTTCTCTTGAAAGTCTCACTTTCTTTGTTATGTTGTAGAAGTAAGAAAAAAGAAGTTTCCTTTACTCTATGGAGAGAGATCACCAAAATAATGGAGGCTTTTGGTCCCCAGAGGTCTTTACTAAAGACAGCATTTCTCCTGGATGCTTTAGTTCTAGTCCTCCGTAGTCCTGGGGCACTAGAAGATGCAGGCTGGGTAGCTCCTCCCTATCTCAGCATTGTTTGATGCTGGGCAAGAGGATTGCTTTTTTTTTAAATTTGTTAAATATGGACTTACAATTAGGAGGGAATCATTATTAAACAATCAAGAACAAATTATGTTCACAGAACAAGCCATGGTTTCCCCCCTTGGGTTCCCCATGGTTATATGTTTCCCCCAATTAACCCCCATGTTAAATGGACTTCTCATGGAAGTTGAAGGTTCCCCTCTGAGTTGATTCCCCCATACTCTGTCCCTCTGGTCTGCTTGATAGCCTTCCTATTCCCTCCCTCCCCAGACCCCTTCCCCACTACTCCCAGGATCCTAGGCCAGGTTCCCCCTGTTCGTGTAAAAATTCATACATGTTGAGGTTATTATTAGCTTAGCCATCTATCATACTGTTTCAGGTTGTATTCTAGCTTCCACAAATGAGAGAAAACATTTAGCCCTTGGGTCTCTGAGTTTGGGATATTTCACTTAGCATAGTTTTTTCCATCTCCATCCATTTGGCTGTAAATGCCATAATACCATTTTCTCTAATAGCCGACTAGTATTCCATTGTATATTTGTACCAATGTTTTATAAGAGGACTGCTTCTAAACTCTCAGGAAAAAAAAAACACCCCATTCAGCAATCTCAGCAGATTTGCATGGTACTCACTAAGCAGCTCATTACATTATTGCATACAATTAAGTCTTTCATCCCTTGGGACGCTGAAATAAAAGCTAAAAGAAAAAAAATAGAAGAGCAAATGCTAAGAGAGTATTCTAGAATCCACTCCAAGAGGCCCTGTAGCAAGCACTTCACTCAGAACTCCACTTCCACTAAAGACAGGGACTTGCATTTAGTCTCCCACTCAGGCTCTCTACCCACTATTTGGGGATCCCCAGGATCCAAGGCACATGAGAGGCATATAAAGTCTTATGAATGAACATTTGCAGCTCAACGAACTAAAATCAAAAAGGTTCTTTTTACACATTGAGCTTTGTAAAAATAATAAATTTGTGTTACTATAAAAACCTCAGGTGGCCTCATCTTATTGGAAAGCACTCTGGCATGTGGAGAGGTGGATTATTACTGTGTGGCTACGTTTTAGTTACATGTTCCAACCGCCTCTCATATGAAGCCCATTCATCAAAGGCTGTGGCTTCTGGGTCGGCAACCATGCCTTCCAAGTCAGAAGTTGCCTACACAATGAACATGATTGATTAGCTACCAGTTGGCTCTGCAAACTCAGCCGGCAGGATAACCCAGGACAGTGTCCTAGAGGGGCTCGTTATAACAGAAGAGATTTTCTTCTTGTTCCCGTTACATGAGCTGTCTTTAGGCCTCTCTGTCATTTACTCCTTAAAACCCTTGTTTTATTTTCCCAGGGCAAGGTAGAGTAGTTGAGTCACAAACAGTTAAGATCCATAGTCTATACCTAATGTTCGGGAGGTACTTCTCTCCCTAATTCAATAAGGCAGCCTCCTTTCTGTAAATTTGTCCTGATCCAGTGCCAGGAACACAAGAACAGAACAAAACAAAACAAAACAAAAATTGCTCCACCTTCTTCTGCAGGGCAGCAAGATATGAGACTTTTGTTGCCTGTGTCCTGGCTGAGATGGTTGAAGGTGCCGTGGCCTGGTACCCGCAGGACTGGACTGCTCAGCTTTCTACTTCACCATGTAAACGTGGGCTCTTTTAAATTCATTTCCCCAATCTCAGGTGCCACATCCATCCAAACAGGGCCCCAAATCCGTACTCACAGCACAGTTGTGAGGTTGAATTGGCTTTCGTGTGGAAAGCCCCTGGTCTGGCTCCTGGAGTTCTGGATGCTTTCCTTACTCACTCCTTTCAGCACGGTGCACTTTATTCTCTATCACAGTGAGCAAACAGGTGGCCACCGCATAGACTCAGCCCATAGACACGTTTCATTCAGTTCAACACATTTTTTTGTTTTTTTTGTTTTTTTTAACTGGGGCTTGAACCTGGGAGTGCTTTACCACTGGGCAACATTCCCCACATTCCCAGTCCATTTAATTTTTTATTTCGAGACAGGGACTCACTATGTTTTAAAAAACATAGTGAGATCCTAAAGGATCTTGCTAATTTGCTGAGGTTGGCTTTGAGCTTGCAATCCTCCAGCCTCAGCCTCCCAGTCCCTGGGATCACAGGCACGTGCCAGCACACCTGGCCTCCACACAGTCTTTAAAATGATAAAATGTCCAGTTTGCCACAGTCCCTACCACTCCCAGCTGTATTATGCAGCCTACTTCATTCATTAACTTTACTGGCCTGGCCTTGTAGACATTTGAGTTTAAGACTCTTGCCCTATGTTATGGAAATAACAATGCTATTAATCCAAGGAGACTAACATTCTTGCCTCATTAATTCAGAATGCTAATGTCATTTGTGAATATCATTTTCCACAGAGGAATCCCTTGAGCATATGAATAAAATAAGCAAATAAGTAATGTGGGAGGTCAGAAAGGAAAGGAAAGGAAAAAGCATTCTCGCATTTTCACTTTTACATGCACTACTAATCTGCGTCAAAGGTTGGAAGGAAAATGATGTCTTTCTCAGTTATTACCACTACTGTAATTAGCTTTCAGGATATTAGACATCGATGCTACAAACATCATCTTCAGTTATAGCTTGGTAGACTGTGCCCTTAAGATTCCAATTGCAGATCTGAATCACTCTTGCATTGGATTCAAATGAGCTTTCCAGCTTTCATACTAAGCATTACCTCTGTGGCTTTATCATCTTTACAGCTGTTTGGGTAAGTGCCTCATGTTATTTGAATTTTAAGATCTTCAATATCACTAACAAGACCAAAAAATCTGACATTTTTTTAAAAAGAGAGATGGACAGTGAGAGAGAGAGAGAGAGAGAATATATATATATATATATATATATATATATATATATATATATTGCATTTGGAAAAATCTCACACAGCCAACTTGTTGTTGCTGAATAAAAACCACATATAGGAAAACAGTTTTCCCAGCTAGAAAAAGCAGTTTACTCCATGCGATAAACATGGAGGCATACTGAATTCTCACCAAGGAGGCAATAACTAGCTGCTGGTTCTCCTTTCTAAAGTCACCTGGACCATAGAGAAAATCCAGGCTAAATGGCTGCTGCCCACTAGTTGCATTAAGTATACCTTCCCTGGAAGCCACAGCTCTTTAGGCCTGTTGGCTTTGTCACCAGAGGGACTTGGCACCCTCCATTAGTGTTTGGAGAATTCCCCAAATCAAGACAGGATGCCAATGTGTGATCTTTTAAAAGCAAAGGAAAGGCTGGAGCGGTGGCTCAGTGGTAGAGTGCTTGCCTGGCATGTGCGAGGACACAGGTTCGAGAAGTGTCAGACAAACAAAAATAGATTAAAAAAATTAAACCCCCCCCTCTCTCTTTCACACACTCTCTTTAAAAAGAGAAAAGGAAAAACCAAATGGGTGCAGAGACTGTTGAACAAGGGTTAGCTGCAAGCTTCTCTTCTGTGGAAGGCAGGGCTCCCTAAAGCCAGTTCAATATTGAAGACCTTAAACTCAAGTAATGGCAGAGAGCAGCACATGTCAAAGCAAGAGACCCCATATTCGGAGCTCAGAAGCGCACTCACCTTAACTTGAGCAGAAATGGAAATCTGTTGCCTCAAATGAGTAAGCAGCCTAGGGGAACTGGTTTCTGGGTGGATCCAACCGGATCCAGGGGATTTAGAGACACCACCTGTGGGCATGTGTCCTCTCTTCTTTGCTACTGACACATTTTGGCCTTCTGCTCAACCAAGCTGGCCTCAAAGTCCCTGCCAGAGAGGGCTTGACACTTTGACACTTGAGCAAAGTAATGCCCTCTAGTGTGTGAGTGTGAGAGTGTGTGTGTGCGTGTGTGTGAGGTTCTTGGCAGTAGGTTTTTAAATGGACTCTAGTAGACAGCAGAGGCCATACATTGTCTCTCTATGCCTCCTCTGGTGATGTATTCTATGGGCACTGCACATAATTCAGACATGGTCAATAGTGCCCAGCAACTGGTGAAGAGTAGGTATGAGACCAAAGCTCTAAGGTCACATTGTGACTTTATGGCTAGTATCACACCAAAGGAAAAGAGAAAAAGAAAACTCGATTCCCAATCGTTCCAGGTAAAAACCCAAGACAAATCTGACTGGCTTAGCCTGGGCTTCGTGCCCATCTACGCTAGTCGCTGGACACTGCTGTTGGTCAGGTCTGCATTATGTGCACAGCACCTGGAATAGAGGAAGCATAAATGGACAACGTATAGCCTCTGCTACCTGCTAAAGTCCACTTACAACCCACTCCCAAGGGCTGGAGCGGTAGCTCAGCAGTTAAGGCACTTGCTTTGCATGCACAAGGATGCGAGTTCAAACCCCAGCACCATGTATACAACGTAGTGTTGGAGCAACGAAAGCCACATGAAAAAACTAAATAAAATTGATTCTCTCTTTCTCTCTCTCACTGTCCTTCTCTCTTAAAAAAAAATCACGCCCACACGCAATGCAGGAAATCAATTCAAGGATCAAGATGCTTAGAACACTCCACCATCTGCACAATCAGTCTGAAAACAGACACCTACATATGACATCAATTTGTTATCAGTTAGGAATTACATCCTACTACTAAGATATAAAAATAATTTGGAAAAGCCAATTCTGGACTGCTAATGATATGGCAGCTCCAAAGCCAGAAGAGACCCAGACCCCTTTTAGCTTTCCTTAATGCATGGCTGCCATGCTTAAGTTTGCCTCACCTCATGGTGACAAGATGGTCACTGTGGCTCCAGTCACTAAGTTCATATCCCAGCAACCAGAAGGAGCTAGGAATAAGGGCAAGAGAATGCACCTCCCAGCTGAATAAAACCTCTTTAAAAAGTTTTGCCTGAACTTCTACTTTAAGAACTCTGCTTTAATCTCCCTGACTACTACCAAGTTTAAAGCAGGCTAAAATTCATATTGGGCAAGCAAATAACAAACTCTGCTAGAAATACCAGTCTTGGCAGAATAAACGACAATATTCCCAAATAGAGAAACTACTCTATTGTGTTCTAGCTAGGAAGAACTCAATAAATAGCAAATATTTCAGATCCTCGGCTGTTGTAATGCCACTATTCAAAGTCCTTGCCTGTACCTGAGCTTTTTCTTATTATTTCACCGTTGGTTTTATTCTCAAACATCAGTCTTATATTGGACGAGCTTCAACCCTGTTCACTCTTTTCCAAGGTGACCAATCTTGATCTTTTCAGACCTAAGTCATGTGTACATCTGAGACCACAGCAGCACTTAAGTGCATTAAGGAAAGCATTTGCTGGACAATTGGTCCTTAGGATGGACAAGCTTCACCTGTCTAGAAATTCACCCATTCTTAACTTTACTTAGAAGCACTGTCCCATGCAAAATTTTGCACCAGTGTTACAAATATGGAAATTGGTTACCAACATGGGCTCTGAAGTCAGAGACCTGGGTCGGTACCCCAGCTCTGTGGCTGCAGGCAAATTACATACCCTTTCTGAGCCAGATTTTTCTCATCTCAGAAATGGATTGATAAGGAAATAGCTCCCTCATCTGATTATTTAGAGGATTTAATGAGATAAAACATGTGAAGCACAGAGAGCACACAGTGCCTGATAGTTAATTTTCAAACTTTAGCAAATTACAAGGAAGGATGCTGTAAGACGAGTATCATTAATGTGAATGCTTAAATCATTTATCCACAGAAGCCTTGGCTTGCTTCCATGGTCACATTATTGTATGGTTATTTCTTTTTTTGAAGGAAGGTTTTTCAGATGGCCATAAACCTCATATAGCAGTCAATATATTTTCTTAAGCAATTTTGTGCAAATTAATTTTTACACAACTTTGAATTTCAAAAGCCTTTGAACTGGGGAGGAAAGAAGCGAGGTTTAGGATTCTGTTTTGCTGCCTTCCATCTGGACCCCAGAGCCAGCTCCATCTGCTCTCACGTAGTAACTAACACTTCAGCTACTCCCTGCCAAACCGCCATGTGGAGTGTAGCTTTTTTTTTAAACTGGGAAAATGTTAAATTGCATAGAAAGATGTGTATTTCAAGTTTTCTAGAAAGCTTGAAGGGATTGTTTTGACATTTCACATTTCTGTTTTTGTACTGTAGTCCAAGTTTTCCAACAGGCTTTGTAGTTTTATTTGTTTTGGTTTGGTTTTGAATTTCATTCTCTTTTATTATCATAATTCTTTTCTTTTATATCTGATAGGTTTTTATTGTTGATTTTTTTTTTTTTTTTTTTTTTTTTTTTTTTTTTTTTTTTTTTTTTTTTTTGTTTGTTTTTTTTTTTTTTTTTTTTTTTTTTTTTTTAGAGGGAGGGCTGGAGCACACTTGCCTGGCATGCGTGAGGACCTGAGTTCAGACCTCACATACACAACTAATTGTCAGAGCAATAAAAATCAGATGAAGTTGAATCCCTCTTTCTCTATTTCTCTCTCTTGAGGGACAGTGAGAGAGAGAGAGAGAGAGAGAGAATCAATTTTATTTGCTTTTTCATGTGGTTTTCATTGCTCCGGCACTTCATTGTGTTATGTGGTGCTGGGGTTCAAACCCTCATCCTCACGCCTGCCAGGCAAGCACAGTAACCACTGAGTCCCCACTCCAGCCCCTCTGATAGGGTCTTTTTTTTTTAAAGAGAGAAGGACAGAGAGAGAGAGAGAGAGAAAGAGAGAGAAACAATTTTTATTGAGTTGTTCACATGGCTTTCATTGCTCTGACATTTGGTTGTGTACGTGGGTGCTGGGGTTTGAACCCATGCACTTGGGCGTGCTGGGCAAGCACTGTAACCACTGAGTCCCCACTCCAGCCCCTCTGATAGGGTCTTGTAGGCACATCAAGGGATTTGGATTTGATATGATAAACGCCTTGCTGTGAAACGGGAACCACTGAAATGCTCAGAGTAGAGCAGGGCAAGCTTGGAGCTTGCTTTTGATTGACCTCTGCATGGTCGCTTCAGTGTGGAGAAGGCAGGGAGAGCAGTTAGGTTGTTAGAGCAGAATTTAAACAGTTGGAGGATGATGGTAGCCTGAACAAGGGCAGTGGAAATGCCAACAGGCTGATGTACAAAGATGGTCTGGAGCTGGGCTGGCAGGAAACCGTGGCTGATTGCTTGTGGAGGAAGAGGAAGAAGCCATAGATTCTGGGGCTGGACAGCTGGAGGGCTGATGACACGCAGCTCCCTGAGAGTAACATGAGGGCAGACAGGTTTGCAGGAAGCCGTGAGTACAGCTCTGGTCAGGTGGCTCATGGTGTCTCTGGCCTCCATAGCACATGGAAGAGTGGAGGGTTGGGGGGCTGGATATGATTCTCTGGCAACTGCAGTGTGGCCTGTAAAATCTAGGACATGTCAGGTTAAACCATAAATAATCATAACCTTTTGGAAAAAAGAGGGATTAGCAATTCACCCGCTCTCTAATTGAAAAGTTATTAGCTCCCACACTTGGCTGCTGTCTTCTAAAATCACATCCTCATATAGGAGCCCCTATCCCATGTGTCTCAGAGAAGTGCTCTGTGACTATCATCACATGACTTTTGGAGAATACAGGGCTGCCATCACTTGCATGCCCTCTTGCTGCTCCTGTTGAAATCTGAGCAGAGATGATGCCAGCTGGTCATATTAGCAATGCGTTTCCATTTCAAAGTACCAGTGCCCAATTGGACTTTTGACATTTTCACTCTAAGAAGAAATAATCATGGTAGTAAAGTGATCATATCCTTGTAACTAGGATACTGCCTCCTACAAATATTTGAGATGATTTCCAAGTCTAATTTTATATTTTAACCAAAAAATATGATATTTCAAAAAGTACTCTTCTTTCTCCTTCACTGTACATTGTATCTCGTAGTTTCTAATTACCTCTCTCGGGTAAGGTGGGATTGAGGAAAAGCCAGAAAATCCAAAGTCACATTGCGAGCAACTCTGCAAACAGAGTTCAGCAACAGGAGGCCAAAACCATCCTCTCCTTGTCCTTTTAAAAAATTGGAATAGCCAGCTCAGGTAATTTCCTAAAAAATGTTTAAAGGTATCAATGGCACAACTGAACATTTTCAGATGCAAAGCAAATGTGGTTCTAATTTGGTGAGATTTCTCTGTGCCCCCTTCCAACAAGAGAGTATCGGAGCGCTCACTCTTTCTGGAGCAAACCAGGCTCTTTGTTTACTCCCCCACCCCTATCCAGCTATTGAGTTCTAAGATGTGATCATGGCCAACTGAGTCAGATGATAGCAGATGAGGGCCATGATGGCCAAGGGAAAGCAAGGCCAGTGTCAGCTCCTAGCTGCTTGCTGAACTGGAGAAAAACAAGGTCTCAGAAATAATAAGGAAAGTACTACATTCATTTCCCAAGGGGGTTCTTTTAGGTTTGTTTTTTATAGCATCATTCTGTGGCAAATCAGAGTGTCCTCACCCCATTTCAGCCCCTGGCAGATGTCCTAACTTTAACCCTTCTTCCTGCCACTGGTCTGTGAGGGATGGAGGAGGGGTGGCTATCTCCTGGGGCTGCTCTGCTAGGTGCTACAGATAAAAGGATAAAAGGTTCTGTTTCTGTTCTCTTGCTGAGCTCATGGGTTGGTATGTGTGTTGGTCAGCTTTCCATCACTCTAACTAAATGCATGAGGAAATTAACTTATAAAGAGAGAAGGTTTACTGTGGCTCACAATTTTGGAAATTCCAGTCCAAGACTGGGCAGACCCAATACTTTGGGCCTCTGATGGGGGGGCACCAGATAGAAATATCGGGGAGAACATGGCAGAGCAAACTACTCACCTTGTGGTCATGAAGCAAAAGAGGAAGAAAAATGGGCCTGGTTCCCGCATTCCCTTTTGAGAATACACCTACAGTAACCTAAGGACCTCTCACAGGAGCCCTCCTAAAAATTTCACCACCATGCCAGGCATGGTGACACATGCCTATAATTCCAACAACTCAGGTACCAGAGGCAGGAGGACCACAGTTCCATGCCAGCCTCAGCAACTTAGCAAGGCTGTCAGCAACTTAGTGAGACCTTGTCTAAAAATTAAAAATAAAAACAACTGCAGATGTGGCTCAGCGGTAAAGTTCCTCTGGGTTCAATCCCCAGTACAAAAAAATAAATACATTCCACCACCCTGGGTACCACGCCTGTCATACATGCTCAGCATCCAAGATCTCAACCACAGCATGAGGCAAGACAAAGTTGTTTTAATCCAACGCTAAGGAACATTTACTGCTGGTCATGATAGAGTAACAAGATAAAAAAATAGAGTGAGGAGGGCAGAAAGTGGGAGGGAAGGGGGAGCAGGGAAGTAAATGAAACCGCAGTTTTCAGACAATGAGAAAAAGATGCAGATAAAAAAGAGGTAACATAATACCTGAATGGTGAAGGGAACAAATGAAGTGAGCCCTACAACTATCCCAGCTTACCGCCGGGGGAGATTATTCCAGCAATGGCACAGGGAAGGGGAATCCAGGCAGAGGTGAGGGGCAAGAACAAGGAGTCTGGGGAGGCCAAGGAAGTTAGTTCCTAGGGAGAAGTAGCACCAAAGAAGGACCTAAATAATTCTGCTGGAAGCAATTTTGAATCTTTGGCTTATTGCTGTTCACCATGTCTGTGTGAAGAAACTACTGAGGCTGAGGCGGACGGAGAGAATGAAATCACAGGGGCTTGGGAATAGTCGAAAAACCCTGAAATGAATGAGGCATCAATGTACAATTTTTGAAAGGGTATTGAATTAGTAGTGGAACCAAATTAGCTCTAGACTAACGGCCTCTCTAGTCCTACTTACCAAAACTTAAAAGCAAGCCCTGATGGATCAGATTGTTTCAAAGTAACTTAGCAAATTTTCATAATAAAATTGAAAAATATTTGAAGAAATTGGGAAAAAAATCTGTTACCCAAAAACATAAAATTCACAATATCCAATTTCCAATCGAGAATTACCAGACATGCAAAGAAGCAAGAAAATGTGACCCATAATAATAAAAAGAGTCAATCAATACAGATTTAGAAATGCTACAGATCATAGAATTGATAGGAAGGGCCATTAAGATAATTAGTATGCTTGTATTTTACATTCTCAAGGCAGTAGAGGAGGAAAGATTGAGTGTGATAAACAATAATGGAAGATATAAAAAAGAACCAAATTAAATTCTGGAAATGAAAACGAATTTCTAAGTTGAAAAGTACAGTAGATGAGACTTACATTAGATTAAGCAAAAAAGAAAAACTCAGTGACATAGCAATAGAATAGAGTTTCCAAAATAAGAAACTTCAATATAGGAAAGACTGAAAGAAACAAGCAGCATCAGTTGAGCTTCAGGACAACACTAAAGGGCTTAAAGCTCCAGAACATAAGTATTAGAAACAGTTGAAGAAAGGGCAGTGGAAAATTTTCAAAATTTGAT
The DNA here is from genome assembly GCA_004027875.1 of Aplodontia rufa. Taxonomy (NCBI): domain Eukaryota; kingdom Metazoa; phylum Chordata; class Mammalia; order Rodentia; family Aplodontiidae; genus Aplodontia; species Aplodontia rufa. Next base: position 15,658 of record PVKS010022839.1, read on the forward strand.
GAAAGTTATAGACTTTTTCACCAAGATTCTTAATGAATCCCAAGCAGAAGATACAAAGAAAACTACATCAAGCCACATCAGAACCAAATTACTTAAGACCAGTGACAGAGAAAAATCTTAAGAAGTCAGAGGGAAAAAACAATTTTATGTACAAAATAAAATATACAATCCAGAAGACAATGTCTTTAAAACACTAAAATAATACACAAATGTATTTTCAGTATGAAAGATATGATTAAAGAGACATATATAAACAGGAGTAGTCCAAGTTCTGCAAGACCAGTGACTTCACAGAGAAGAAAGAATATGAGCTGAGTGGTGGAAGAGGACTAGCCCTCTAGGAAGAGAACTATTCACACATGCTTTAGAGGCTTAATCAAATGGCTCCCATCCCTCGCTATGTGAGAACAGTCAAGACACCATCAGCTGGGGTGATTCTGCTCCCCAGGGGACATGGGGCAATGTATTTAATACTTCAGATATTTGGGTGGGGAATGGAGAAGGCTACTATTGGCTTCTAGAATATGCTATAATGAACAAGACAACCTTCATAGCAAAGAATTATCTGGCCAAAACATCAGTTGTACTGAGCTTGAGAAACTGCTATAGCATGCCAGTTCTTACTGACCTGAATGACCATGAGTGCATTCTTTAATCTTTTTAGATCTTGGTTTCTGCAATTATAAAACATCAAAAATAACAAGAGGATTATAGTAGTATGTACCTATTTTGATCTGCTTTTCATCACAATGACCAAAATACCTGACAAGAACAACATAGAGAGGAAAGTTTATTTTGGCTCACAGTTTCAGAGGTTCTGTTCAAGGGTGGCCAACTCCAATGCTCTGGGCTTGAGATGAGGCAGAACATCGAGGTGAAAGGCATGGTGGAGGCAAACAGCCCCCTTCCTGGTGGGGTCAGGAAGCATAGAGAGAGCTCTGCTCACCAGGGATAAAAATACAGCCCAAAGCCAGGCCACCAGTGAACCCTTTCTTCCATCAACCCTACCTGTTAATCCATATAATCCGCTGATGAGGTTACACCTCTTATAATGTAATCATTTCACTCTGAAAATTCCTGCATTGTCTCACACATTGTCTCACACATTAGCTTTTAGGAGATGCCTCATATCTAAACCATAATGTTACCTCATAAGATTCTTGAGAAAATTAAGTGACAATGTCTGTAAAGCACTTACCACAGTCTGACTCAAAGCAGACATTCAATTAACATTTGCTAATAACAGACCTGTGAAACACCCTGAAAAAATTTGTGAGTGTCAAAGACAACCAATTAGCATGAGAATTAAATAGATTCACTTACCACTTGGGGAGTTTCTTTCAGGGAAACTTCTGGAACAACATGATTGTGATGCTTGGGTGAGATCAAGCATGCTATGTACACATTAGCATCTGGAGTATATGGAAAAGAGAGGTCCAAATGCCAGATTTGGGTATCCTCTATAGTGTACCCACCCTTATGTGCACTAAGTCCTTAATCTAAATAGTAGCTATGGTTTCTCTGTTTTCCTTCTCTTGTAGTTATGATTAATATAAGAATTCTGCTCTATATCTTGGGAAAAGCTTATATGTGTTGACTTGGTAATGTCTAGTAAAATTTAAAAATGCACATGCTCTTTGGCTCAGTGATACCAATTCTAGAATTGGATAAACTCCATACCTATAAAAAGGCTATGTGCAAGGATAGCCATGATCACATTATTTGGAAGAGCCAAATATAAACAGTCCTTAGTTTCCATTAACATTAGGAACCAGTTAAACAAATTAAGACAGCAATGAAATACTAGATGGCCATAAAAATGAGGAAATTTCATTTCTTATGTATGTAGGGATACAATTTTTTTTCAAGAATGCACAGAAAACTGATCATACTTGTTGCTTCTTGGAAGAAAACCCAGTGGTTGGTGCAGGAGTAGAAGGGGAATTTTGCATCTCGCATTTGTACTCTTTTCTATCCCTTGAGCTATGTGAATGTGTTCGTATTCAAAGCACAAGTAAAAGAAGGAATAAACTGTATGCACTAGTCACAGGAGAACCCAAGGGGGTGTGAATGGAACCAGGAGGGGTCCCTCAGTCTCCTAGATGACTAGAAGCCCAAGATGTGTCTCCTAGCAGGGCATGTATCCCAGGTCCTGTCTGATGGTCCAGGAGCCCCAGTGATATCATAAGGTTGCCCCAAGGGAGAGGTCATGCATCCCAAGCCTCAAACCCTCCACCTTAACCTGCACTTGGAATGGCACTGGAGTCAGCAGTCCCGCACTGCTGGAGAAGATTCGAATGTAAAGGGAGAGCACCCAAGGATTAGAACCATTATGCGGAAATCATAGGGATATTGAGTTCAGTTAGCATAATGAACAGTATTCAAAACTCAGAACAAGAAATGCATACACTCTTGGAAGGTAGTGCACTCACAGCCTCTGACACAGCAGGGATGCTACAGAGGAAGGTAGGTACCCTGTGGCCTTTAAAGTCCCTCTGGAGCTGGGTGGAGCTTCCCCCTTTCTCTCTCACTAAGTGAGGAGCAAGTCAAACTAGACAGACATTAGTAGCCTTCTCACAGCACCTGTCAGGTCTCACTCATTGGTATCCAGTTTTAGGGATGCCCAGTTCTCTTGCTGATGGCATTTTGCAGGTAAATCACTGTAAACCCTGGAATTTAAGTGTGTGGATAATCCTGCACTGATATTCTAATAGTTCCATATTCCCTCAGCTAATTGCATTTATGCACAAATATATAGGTTAACGGTGACTCCTTAGGATAGGAATTTGCTTCCTCTCCCTAAGTCCTGCACCAGGCCACAGGAAAATCTTCCCGTGTGACAGTTCTGGTTTAGGAGAATAGGAAACAAAAGAGAAAGAAGGCATTCAAAGAAAGATGTAACACTCCCCTCCCCAAACACACACACCAATATTTTATTCAACACAAAGGAAGCAAGAGAGAGAACAAAGAACAGGATAAAGGAAAGAAAGCTGTTTGGGGCTAAGCCAAATAAACTTAAATGGTTTAAGGAATAAATTGGTGGAGTAATTCGAATCATGGGCAGGTGCTATGAATGTAATTTAGTAAATGCTCGGGAACCTGCCAAGGAAGAGAAAAATGTGTTGCTTTTGAGATCATTTCCCAGCAGCTTCATAAAAGAAAACTGATTACAGGAATTTAATAAGTAAAACAGAGCCAGAAATATTGTAATCAAATGAGTTTTTAATTACATTTCAAGCAGAAAAAAAAATTCCAATTTGTGCTCCTGGGATTTAAAAAAATAAGTTCTAGAGAAATGCTTTTGTAGCAAGAAAATAACATAAACACTAATTTCCATAGGAATTATAGTAGTCAGTTTAATTAAAAGACTTGATCAGAGTAAAGAGGAGCTGGTGCCAAACCATGCTAAATAAAACCATGGCGGTCATTGCCACCTTGCACTCTTGTCTAAATAAAAACAGTGTTGAGTGGGAAGCAGCCATCTGCATTTTTCTCAAGGAAATAAAGGGAAGTTTTGGTCACTGCCTGAGTTATTATGCTAGCTTATTTTATGGTCATATGATATAGTGGTATATCTGATTTAAAATTACATGGTTTTGCTTAGTATGATATATATGTGTGTATATATACAAGTATATCTATATACATGTGTGTGTTACATATATACATGTGTATACTCACACACACATATGGGGTGTGGAGAGGGAGAGGGAGAGGGAGAAATTCTGTTTACAGGGCATTGATGTGCAGAGAGGTGCCAGCCACCTCAACCAGGATGGAGCTCTCACTATTCATTAGGGTGCCTGGTTCTTTCTGGCATTCCACTCTTTACATCCAGTTAAATTTTTCTCATATCCCTATAACTCCTTGGAGTGGAGGGTTATTTGAAGGGTTACATTAAGTTCACTAGCCCATGGTTTGCAATTGTGCTTGGAGTGGGGGGTGCACATTCACCATCCTCAACATGAAAAGCTATTTCCTACGGGAGAGTTTCGCTATTGACCACTCCCTAACCATAGAACATACCCAGAGAAACCTTTTCAGGACATGTGCCGAAATCACACACCTAGGAGGTGTGATTCTGTGCTAACATTTTGTTCCCTGTGTGATGAATAGGAACCACCTCCTAGGTGTCCACAGGGGACCACCTGTGGTCACAGGTGAAAGGAACTGACTGCCCCAAGGCTAACAGTCCCTTGGCCCCACCCTCCTTTTATTTGTTGCTATGTAGGAAAAATTTTTTTCTCTAACTATATTTTGAGAGAGAAACTCTAATTCATCAGAATTCCAGAGAACCTGGACAAAACCAACTGACTGGCAGGGAGGTCTGTGTAAGAGCCGTGGGATGGGATGGGACTGCGGAGGAAACTGCTCTCCCGGAGGGCAGAAAGACTGCGGGCCTTTGAGACAGGGAGGAGCATGTGTGTGTGTGAGGCCATGGATAAGTCACTTCCCCTGTGACAACCTCTGCTGTTGAGCAGAGTTACTAAGCACCCAGAATGTTGCAGGTGAGTTGATTTCCTGTGAAAGGAAAACGAAGTGGAAGTTCACATGGGGAATGATGTAGAGTGCCAAAGGGACACAAGAAGGAAGTCAAAGAGCCCGTGGAAGTAGGACTTGGAAATCATGAGGAGGGTTTTGTTTTGTTTTGTTTTTATTTTATTAGAAATATATAGAGATACAGTTGAGGGGGAAACATTATCAAAACAATAGCAATCAATGTATATATACTTTGTTATCCAGGGGTAATGCCAAAACATGGATGACCACCTTGAGTTTTACCTGTTGCAGTTGAGGAGGGTTTTAAAAGGTCCCAAGAGCATGAGAGAGATTCGAGATCAAGTTTTACCTAAATCTCAAGGGACAGGGGGATCCCAAGTGACATAAAGATTCCATTCCAAGACCAGCGTCAGAATTTGTGAGTGTTCTGTACATATCCAAGATGGTGACTGACAGAATTGATGGAGAAGAGGAAAGGAGGGAGTTGTGGAAGTAGCAAGAAAGGAAAGGAGTTCGTGGTGTCAGGCCTTGCCCCAATATGATGACAATGGCAATCGCAGTGTCCTCAGAAGGTCATGCCTTCAGGATCTTCCAAGTCATCACAGACTCTGGAAACTTATGAATAACAAAATTATTAACCAGTTTAAATTGGGTACTGATGAAGGTTGTGGCCACGTAATTTCAAGATGTGTAGCTGATTCTCTTTTTCCTTCTTGACTTTTAAAGAGCTCCCCTTTCTTGCTTCACCTTCAACAACTTGAACTATAGACTCACTGAAACAGCAGGCTAGTGTTCTCTGCTTAATTTTGACTTCAGAAAAACAATAGTATTCTCCATAATTTCCAAAATAAATGGGAAGATTACAAAAGGAGCCCTTAGCTTCTTATACAGAGTCTTATCTTCCTCCTACAGTGCAAGGATTAAAGATCATTTGTGATCCTAGCGTGTGGGGGCCATGTTTTATCGGTCATAAAGTCAGAGTCATTGTGAGGAAAATCTAAAACGAGGTGCACAGAGCACTGGCAGTGTATCTCACCTGCAGCAGATGTTCATAACCAGAAGCTCCACCCTGTCCATGTAGTGATGCCAGGTTTATGGAATTTTTTGAGACACTGAAGATGGGAAAACAGGCCCAAAAAGTACAAATGCTTAAAAGTCCAGAGATTCTCATTAGATTCTGCTCATTTGTGACCTGCTATTGTAAAAATACCGCCTCATGAATCTATTCATCTTGTTTAAATAATTTGACCGGTTAGAAAATACAAGAAGAATCCTATTCTGGACAAAATTTAAAGTGTTAGTAGTGATTCTCTCTCAAGTTATAAAGGATTACAAATTACTGCTCTTGACTATTTCTTTAAGCCTATGTTTTGGTATTTTCTAATATTAACACATGCTTGAGAAATACAAAAAATAACTACAAAGGGAAGAAAGGCATTATTTTAAAAGCAACAACAAAACACTTATATTTTCAAAAGATCAAGGTCATATTTTTAAAAGATTAAATGTTTTCCAAATCTTGTTCCCTTTTTATTGGACTATCCAGAAGGTAGAAAGGCTTCGGAGTCCTTTGTTGTATGTTTTACATGAGTGGCTTTACTTATGTTATTATTCATACTTATTCACATGGAGATACTTAATAGATACTTTCCCTAATGATATGTTTGAAGCCTTTCATAGTGAAATGTAGAAAAATCTGAAATACAGACATGCATTTAAAAGAAAGAAAAGGAACTCTAGAGACTTTTAAATTCACCTTTTACTTTAAAAAGAAAAATCAGTCAGGCAGAGAATAATGGAATTTTCTTGGCGGGCTGGGATGAACTCTGTGCCCTCTGACCTGTAAGATACTTACCTATTGCTTCCTGAATTTGTTCTAGCCACGGTTCAGACGCAACATCCTCAGGCCCACTCCTCAGCACCCCCAGTCCTGAGGTGAAAGAATGACTCATGCCCATTAGATCTCAGGAGCCAGCCTACCTCCAGGCCCCCATTCCATCACCGGGGGCCATTCAGTTTTTGTGAGGTCAGAAGCTTAAACCAACCCACAGTAGGGGGACTCTTTTGTTTAAAAAATAAATAACACAAAATTAAATACTAAACACAATACTCAGGGTATGGAGCAAGTGAGGGAATCTGTAGCCTGAGTCGTCAACCGGTGGACCATCTGCATTTTGTCATGCACACCTGACATCTCCCCTTCCCTCATCTCTTAACAGCCCTCTGCAACTCTCTTCCACACTCCTTTCTCTTTCTGTCATATCCATTTTCCATATAAGCTACCATGTTGATCTGTATATTTTGCAAATCTCCTAGATCTTTTTGCTTTAAAAATGAGCCCCTCCTCTAGCCTCAGGATTTTATGGGAACTTTTTTATTTGTGTAAGTCCCCACCCACCCACAGCAGAGGGGGGCATTTGCTGCAGAGCCCAGATGGTTTAATTTTGCAAAAATTTAAGTTCACAGTCTATTGAAATGTGAAGCTCTCTCTGGCAGGTGAAGATACACCTATTAGTAGCTGGATATTTTGTGTGAGCTGGATATTTTGTTTCCTGTCTTGGGGATGTGGTTGTAAAATAGGGTGGGCGTCTAGAAGGCTGGCTCCCCTGCAGTTGTGCACAATCATCCTGTCTCAATTTTTCATTCTCTGAGTAGGCTCTATTAATACAAAATAATGGTATCAAATGCATACTTACTTCTTGTAAATGGCTCATGTTTACCAAAATAATCATTTTCATTTTGTACAACCACTTTCCATTCTCCTTATACATGAAAGGTAGAAAATCCTATCTATCAGTGACGAGGTTCCTCCCTCCCCACCTGTTCTCTGTTTCATTTTAGGCTTTGGTGAAGGTCAATGTGAAACTGAAGCCAATGCTAGATTCAGTGGCTGCGAACCGAAGTAAGTGGGAAGAAATGCATCAAAAAAGACTGCTGGTCTCAGCTGCCTCACCCACCCCTGCCAGCCTCGTGGTGGCTGGGGAGGACAGAAACTAAACCTCTATCCTTCCTCCAGAGCTGCTGCAAAATGACTGCAGTCCGAAGGTCCCGCTTCAGTCCAGCTACATCGTCCTTTTGTTCTTTCAGCTCAGACAGACCTGCAGCTCGTAATGCGCTGCGAAGCATGCGTGGGCTTTCACCTTGAAGTGTGGTCAGTAGCAACAGAATGGCAGAAGGACAAAGGAGGTGGGGCAGAGAGCCTGGACCCTCAACTTTCACTGATGAACAACATGGGCTGAGACAAAGGCTGTGGGCAGAGGACTGGTTTGGATCCACCCACCTAAAGACAGTCAGCGCAGAACAGTGAAAGTGTCGTTAGTGCTGCTTCAATCTGTTGTGGCTCTTCTGTTGGTTACAAGACAAACACTGCTGCCCTTGCAGCCTTTCTAACTCCCAAGAATCCCGCTTTGTATTCTATATAGATATTTTATTTTTAAACACACAGGTTCTTTTTTTTTTTTTAAGAGAGGGACAGTGAGAGAGAGAGAGAAAGAGAGAATCAATTTTATTTGGTTTTTCATGTGATTTTTCGTTGTTCCAAGACTCCGTTGTGTATGTGGTGCTGGTGTTTGAACTCGTGTTCTCACGCATGCTGGGCAAGTGCCGCAACCACTGAGCCAGAAACTAAACCTCTATCCTTCCTCCAGAGCTGCTGCAAAATGACTGCAGCCCGAAGGGGATGTGGGGATGTGGTTGTAAAATAGGGTGGGCGTCTAGAAGGCTGGCTCCCCTGCAGTTGTGCACAATCATCCTGTCTCATTTTTTCATTCTCTGAGTAGGCTCTATTAATACAAAATAATGGTATCAAATGCATACTTACTTCTTGTAAATGGCTCATGTTTACCAAAATAATCATTTTCATTTTGTACAACCACTTTCCATTCTCCTTATACATGAAAGGTAGAAAATCCTATCTATCAGTGACGAGGTTCCTCCCCAACACACTGGTTCTTAATGATGGACCAGAGCCTTTAGAATCATCTACCTAAAAGACAGAGTATCCTTATAAATATCAACCAAACCCAACTCCCCCCCCCAAAGGGTTCATAGTAGGAATATAGCAAATGTGTTTGTTGATTGGTGTTTATACAAGATCTGTAATTCTATATTGAGATCATGGTCCCTTTTCAGAGTTTTTAAATTCAGACTTCACTGTTGACCAAACCTTCTTTCTCCCAGGAGGAGTGGATTAACAGATGTTAATTAAAGATAAGAGGAAATCTATAGCCAGATTTACCAAAAGTGACGTATGAACATCAAGGAACTATTTTCAACAGTGAGATATTTTACAGGACACAGTACAGTCATATAGACTGAGCATTGACTAGCTTGAATTCTCCTAGTGACGAGTTTTGGTATAAAATTTAAGGTTACTGTAAGTAACCATTTAAGAAATCATTCATTTTTTTTTTTTAAGAGAGAGGGACAGTGAAGGAAACAGAGAAAGAGAGAAACAACTTTATTTGGTTTTCCACATGGCCTTTGTTGCTCCAAAGCTTAGTTGTGTACGTGGTGCTGGGGTTTGAACTCAGGTCCTCGCGCTTGCCAGGCAAGCGCCAAAACCGCTGAGCCACCACTCCAGCCCCAAGAAATAATTCTTGAAAGTTTAAAAATTAACCATCTGGGAAGAAAACACATAGCTTATGAGAAGGCAGGTTTATAGTGGATAAGAATAAACTGTATTCAATAGAGGCAATGACTAAAAAGCTGCTTTGCTGCTCATTGCCCCTGAGATTGAGGACATGGTATGTCTTGTCTATACAAAAGGAGGCCAGAAGACAGACTTCTAACCCTAGCTTTGGCACTGTCAACTGGGTGACTTTAGACAAGTGGCTAGACTTCTCTGATCTTGTTTCCTCATTTGTCAAATGAGGTTACACTAGGAAATAAGTTTCAAATAGATCTTAACCTTATAACTTTGTTTGAATAAATATTTCAAGGAATCTTTGAGATATTAGACATCAAACAAACACACAAAAAAGCTCAAGTCCTCTGTTGAAGTAGGGTTTGGGGATTCTGAGTTCTTCCTACAAATCTTCATCTCTTTGATCAGATACACAATGGTCCACAAAGAGACTCTAAGAACCTTGAAAATCCCTGGACTAGATGAAACCCAAGATTTATTCCAGCTCTTAAAAATCTAAAATTCACAAAATATTTTTGTTCTTACTTTTACTGATTAATTTAAGTTGTTAATGTTACTACTCAAATCTTAAAGGAACAGGGGCCATGTTCCACAAGGGACATTGTTTTTCTGGCACAGAGGAGTCATTTGGGAAATGTTTGATGGGATGAGTAAAATTAAGGTACAAAAACAGTGCGGGGAGTAGGTAATCATAAATAAGAAATGAGATTTGTTACGGGAAGAAACAAAGTAAAAGAAAATTACAAACCAGGCAAAGAAGAGGTAAAAAGGAAGAAGAAAAAAATAAGAAAACCAATAAAGGAAAGATAGGAATGAAGCAGGTAGTTAAGGGAACTGCCAAAGGAAAGGTGAAAGTCAATCCAAACAAAGAAAAATGGCACCTCCAACCCCCCCAAAATGTGATTGTAGAATACTGTCATCAATTGCTTAGGAAGAGAGACAATTGAGCAGGGAGGGGTCTGACAAAGGAGAGGAGGAAGGAGAGGGAGCACTAAAATATAATGTTCCGAGCTACACTTTACAGCTGTCTCTGCAGGGAAGACTGGAGAAACTAGAGGAGAAAATGAGTGCAGGAAAAATTGCCTCTGCAGAGCAGGTAAGAGGAGGTTGTTCAGATTTATGGATTTTATTAAGCCAGTTTTCTGAATCACTCTGCTATAAAGGAAAATAGCTTCTGCAAGGCTGTCTCCCTGCCTTCAGGTGATGAACAAAGGGTGGGTGGAGTTAGGACTAGACCCTGGTCTGTGAGATCATCGTGTGTCTGCAGCTCACGAGCACTGCAGGTGTTTCTGGCTATCGTGCCACATCACGTTAATATCACAAATGGGAATTGAAAACCAGTCCATGCGAGGCAGAGATGACCCCACATCTGTTACCCTCCCCAACAATAAACAAATGGCCCACACAAAGGGATGCCAGTCCAGCTAGAGCAAAACTTTAAAGCAGAAAACCAGGGTCTGTCAGAGACTGCAGGCAGCTACAAGCACTGTAGCAAGCCTGAACACTGATGCTGCATATTGCTAAGGGGGACATAATTTATCGCACAAACCCTGTGGTTTCCACTAAGGTTGCGTTTTCCTCTCATTTTCTTGCCTTTTTATTGGCTTCACTGCACGGTTGCCCATAGCAACATCCACTGGTAGCAAGGGGAGTTCAACACCATTGCAATCTGCCGTACAGTGGAGCCCTGACAATGTCAACCATCAATCAAGTAGCTGTTTGTAATTGCCTCCATCTATTTCTCCTGTCTCGGGGTATCTTTCCTATTGTGGGTCAAGATTCAGAAACTGCTGACTAATGCCACGAGTCTGATCCTCCATGGCCAGGAAGCAGTGGAAAGGATGGTAGGAGCCTTCCTGGTGTCAGCAACCCTCAGGGTTAGAGGTTGAACTTCCGGGAGATTTAGGTATTTATAATCCCTTTGTAAAATAATGTGTAATTTTCCATGAATGTGAGGTATGTGTGGTTATCCATGTATTCTTCTTTTCCAAAACAGAAAAAGAGAAATTATACTAGTCTTTATTGTTAATGTCTATTTTCTACTGGAGGAAGGCATTTGAAATGCGAGCCTTCTTTGTAAAACCTCAGACTGACCAGATGATCGCTTCCTCGGATCTTTTGGCACTGAAGGTTGAAATGACTGCATCATACGCTTTCTATGAGATACGTTTTTCATACTAGTCGGTATGTAGACAATACGTGCACAGCCTACAAGGTAGACTATCCTGGAAGGTACAGGCAACTTGGGATTCTGTGAAGGGTGTCATCTGTAGTGTACATAGACCAGAACTCCATCCGAGCTGGCCACTGGCTGGACTTAAAATTTTGGGGCAACTCTCCAGGTCTCAGGTTTTCCATATGTTAAATAAAAGCACTGACTTTTATTCAGTTTCCACACCAAAGGACCAAGCTGCTTTGCTTTTTAAAATTCTTCCAGAGAAATGTCGTTTGTTCTTCTCAAATATAAAATAGGTGCAAACCCAAAGAGGTCATCTTCTCACTAAAGACAAAATTAAAAGTTACATATGTGGAGTAGATATTACATGTGTTTCAGCCTGACTCTATTGATCATGAAATATATGGGCATCAATGCATTTTTTAAAAAGATATATTCTTTTATTCATAAAGAACAATTTTAGATTTTCTCATATCATAGGTATCCCACAAACAGTGGTAATTCATTCAGAAGTAAATTTATAAAGTAAGCCAAGAAAAATTAAAATTGCATGTGCATTTTCTCTGTTTCTAAAATCTGAGATGCCTGTATACTTCCAGGTATTTTATACTTGCACAAATGCTGGGTTAAAAATAATCTTTAAAAATTTTATATTAGTGTAATACCGATATTATATTAATGCTACTGGGATTCAGTTGTTTTACTGTGTATCAAAATTTTATCATATTTATCCATTTGCATTACATCATTAAACAGAGTGCTCAATTTACTTTAAGGTACAATTTGAAAATTCATTTATTCTGCTGACTCTTATGAACTGCAGAACAAAAAACAGTATCCCCAGTAATGGTATGCCACAATTTCCTTCGTGTGGGACAATAATCTATTTAAGGAGGATTTAAATAGAAAGAAAAGTGCTTTAGCTGGGGGAAAAAAGGCAAAAAAGGATTCATTAAAGCAACCAAACAAAACCTAATTTGGAAGTCTAAAAACTCTGGGCAATTCTACCATAGTAAAGTTTCATTATCTGCTTCAGAGTAACACTCTGACATCATTATTGTGACACCTGCTGCAAAGAACTCCCTAAACTCAAATCTACCAGGAATTTAGAGGTTAAGTCTAGCTATAAGAAGGACAAAATTTCATAAGCTTGCTAAGTGAACAATAAATAATAAAATAAAATACATAAATGGCAGAAATGAGGTGTAACTGCAGAATTTCATGATGAACATTTAGACTTAGCAATGCCCAATGTTGTGCTTAAATTATCTGTGCCGCTATCTTTTTCTCAGTAATTTTGGGTGGTACATCTCTTTAAATTGAATTTTGAATGTCTCTGCATGTTTGCTATATCTCTCAGCAGAGATAAATACGTTACTTATCTATGTAGCATAACTACACCAATGGCACTGAATGTGCACACTGGTACAGAAATGTTTGTTTTATTAAGTAAATGACATATTTGCTGTGAAAAATGTGTTCTTTGAGGCCATCACTTATCTCTGTGTTGATTCTCTGTGTATACATGTGTGTTAGAATCTTAAGTTTTCTTTTGCTTTAGTTTAGATTTAGGTTAAATCGTATTTAGGTGAAATTTTTAAAAAACAGCATAATGTGGAAATACAGGCTAGGTTTTGTTGAGTTCCGTTTCCTTGTGGGGGCTATTGCGTTTGCCATTTTATTTTGATGTACAGTAATCCAACATGGACCTCCCCTTGACTCGTTTCCTAATTATCAGTTTCACACAAAAGAAAAGAAGTAGGTCTTCAAATGGGTCGTTTGAAGATATTGCCTTTGTGTAGATTTTCCAGGCTGGTGTTTCATTGTAAGAATACTATATTATAAAATGCTTGTCCATTTCACAAACAACTAATCCATGATCTTCAAAGTCTGCTTTAAGAGACCTAAATATCTTTGTTTTTAATAAAATGCTTAATGTTTAACTAAAGCTCTGGAATAACATTTATATAGTTTTGAGAAAGGCTGAGACAAGGAAACATGCATTTAAATTGTGACTGCTAATTTTGTCCATTAACCCTGTCTTGATCTGTGATGTTTGCCTGTGTGAGAGGGATCCTGGGACAGCAATTTAAAAATGACAAAAGGTTCTCTAAATGATTAAAGTTTTTCTGGACAGTCTGCCACCAAATGCGGGGTTCCTGTGTTCGTTACACACTGCTCAAATTTGCATGGGCAATTACACAGAAGGATGGCGTCAATGCAGGGCCGCCAGCCACACTGACGCTATACAATTACACCACGGCTTCGGTGCTTAAACTTTAAAATTCTTACACCATTGTGCCTGTTCTATTAGAACAAACTGCAGCAAATGATCCAAAGCCAATTCAAATGGACTGGAGAGGAGGTGCCCAGGGAAAGAGAGTGAGGAGGTGCAGTGTGGCCCACTACCGGCCAGAGAAACAATCGCAAGAAAACCTCTGGCTTTTTTTGTGCTTCTCAGTCTGCAATTTTAAAGTGGGTCCCAAAATAAGTATCCCCTAATTCACAGGAGGGCTGTGAGGGTTGATGGGGAAAGTTAGGCAAAGCAGGCTTGGTACTGAAAGTATTGTATAAGCACAGGGTGTTAGAGCAGCCCTTTCTTTGGATGGCTGGTTGCTTTAAAATGGCAGTATTCACAGCTTTATAAATCACAGTGCTTTATAAATCACAGTTTTATAAATCACAACGCTATTGTGTTCTCCCTCATAGGTTAATTTAGAGAATAACATCATAACCCCAAAATACAAGTTACTTGATCAAAAGTAAATTATATTCAAGAAGGAAATCTATTAAAATATTATAGAAGTGGAACTACCTGTGAAAGAAGAGCTCCTAGTGGGGTGAAATGTCTCAACATCTAAGAATAAATATTCCCAAGTTTTGATTCAGCATACAGTCTATTCAAAAGTCTTAAACGATCAAACAGATTTTGCCTTCAAAAGTCAGTCAAGTACATTACCAATCTGGCACTAATTTATTCCTTTCTTTTCTGTTCACAGTGATAGATAGGTGTGGGGGAATAAGAATGCTAGATAATTGAGCTCCCAAACTGGCTACCCTGAAGAAAATTGTCAGGAATTAAAGGGAAAAGAAATAATAAATGGAAAATTATTTTGCAGAAGGGCTTCCGTTATCAAGGAAGATGTTAGCCCATAGCTGTGACTGAAATATTCATGAATTACTAATGTTTAACAATAGGAAATAGTCACATTTGCAGAATAAACAAGAAAATATACTTCCCAACCAGCTTTAAAAGAGGATGCCAAATATATTATCCAAACAAATGGGTTATGGGATTTGGTATCCTCACATTTGGCAAGCAGAACATAAACATGCTAAGAAGTAAACACTATGCTTTTAACTCCTCTATGTTTTGCTTAAATTAAACCATTCTACTTGGTAAACATGCCTACCTTTATGCAGCAAAATCTACCATGAGTATCAATTTTCTCAATCGCTACTTCCTTTCTACAAGTCTATAACTCACTTTATTACAACCACCAATCACTCTCCTAGTGCTTGAAATGGTATGATACCATTTTTGTTATGTGCTTCAGCTTTTCAAGATCCTATTGCAAACAAAATGATCCTTTATATTTCATAATATTCCACATAGTTTATTGTTTTCCAGAATTTCTATCGTTAATTAAAGGGCCTTCTTTCACTTACCCCTCCAAAAACATAAACCCTAATCTATTCCCCAACTGCCTATCAGTGACTAAATAAAAATCATTCTATCACAGCAGCAGTGATGGCCATGCCAATTTCACAGTGTGATTGGTGCACTCATTTCATTTTGAAAATGACCCTGCCCTCCATCTGTCTAAGCTAAATGTCCTGGTTTTTCAAGCCAGGCCTCTGGAGCAGCATCACATGAAATAAGGAGAGAGATACACAATGACCTCTCTCCTGCCCACTTCAATTGCCAAGTTCACAGATAGGAACCTTCACAAAGAGGAGGGAGAACTGCAAATGATTCCTGTAGGGATCAAGAAATTGGAGGGGCAAAAAATCATCCTTTTATTTTTCATACAGTTTTAAGGAAGTCATTTGTTAGGTGAATGTTTTCATGATGTAAATACATCTCTGCAAATCAGAAAGACTAAAGATATGAAAGGCAATTTCTTATTTCTGTATTTGTCATCTTACCTTTAATAGCAACTTACCTGAGCTCATCATACACACATAAGGATTCTAAAATACTGAACCTTGGTTCCCGAGGGACAAGTGCCAGGCAACCAGTCAGCAATAAAAGAGAACACAAACCCCTTCCTTCTTACTGAGCAGCTTTAAGCTAGCATACTCCACCCAGGCACCTCCCCAAGTTTAAGACCTGAATGAGCAAAGTATACCTAATGAAGTCTCCTCCTTATTATACTAGATGACTTGGCACTACATGACTCCCACTTGTTACTTCCGAACATCTGCTTGCAACTACAATTCAGGACTATCCACACCAACTTAGTTCATTGTTTTAGTGGAGGGAAAAAAATCCAACTTACATCCCTCATACACACTGGGCACCAAAGACCAGGTCCTTACAAACTCAGATGTGTGGATTGGTTTATTCACCACTCACTATTTTCTATTGAACTTAGGAACTGAACATCATGGCTCAGCCTCCACCTTCCTAAGTGTGGTCTTAAGTAAGTCACTCAAACTTTTAAATCTTTATAGTTCACAACATTTCTTTCAGTATACACAGAAAACAAGGTGATTATTAAGATTAGAAGCAATATATGTAAATCAGGAATAATTTAGTGCTATACAATATGATGGTGCTGCCTCTAAAATTTAAGTATAGAAAAGATTTATAGGAAGCAATACCACTGAATAGGCAGTTAAAGGACTAGGATTGAAGTCTTTAATTATATAGCGAAGATACAAATTTATTAGGATGATGTTTATCTTGGGTACTAAAAACAACAATGAAGATCACAGAAGAGAGCAGTCTCTTATTGGCAGGGAAAGTAGGAGGACCAGGACAAAAGATACAATCAACTTTAAATGCTGACATACTCAATATTTATTCTTTGTGGGGAAAAAAAGCAGGTGGAAGATACCTGGATATTAATTTGATTCTCTGCCAGTACCAATGAATATTCACAGCACTTCTCCCTCCAGTCAGTCAATCTCTGGAAAGGACCAAAATAAAGACTCCCGGAGGCTGCACTATTCTGTTTTTAAGAAGTGTACCCTCAGGACAACATTTAATAAAAAAATCAACACTAATTCTAGAGAATTCCACCTTTTCCATTCCTTTCCTAAGACACAAAGCAAAACTAGACCATTACTGTAGCATACACTGTGTCCACATTTGAAACATTCCAGGGACATCGAGCCCTAGACATTCCTTCACTATTCCAGATGCCCAGGTGGCACAATGCAGCGAATAATTCTTAGTTTAACAAAAGGGAAAAGTGTAATACTACCACGCCGGAATCGTACAATAAATTCTGTGTATTCTTTTCCTCTTACGAAACCAAACCCCACAGAAACACAAAGACTGACAATGCATGCCCCAAACGTTGTATTTCCGGCAGAAACTACGTCTCCCAGCATGCAGCGCGGCGACGCCCCTACGGGCGCCGCGTCGGGAACGGTGCATGCCGGGACGTGACTTCCGCCCCTGAGCGGACTGAAGAGTGTCCTCCCGCTTCGCGATTCCTGCTACGCCTCAATTCTCAATGATCCAAGTCGAAACGAGAAACTGAGATACACATGCCAGTGCTTCCTTTGTATCCTTAACGGGTTCTTCCGCGGTAGAGTAACCCTCGGAAAGACTTCCGTTTCCGGCCAGCTTGTTGCCTAGGAAACCAGCAAGCGCCCCAATCTCCGCAGTTGGGGCTGAGCAGCTTGCAGGTCCCGGACGGGGAGTTCACCGCCGTCGTGTACCGGCTCATCCGCGATTCCCGCTACGCAGAGGCCGTGCAGCTGCTGGGCGCAGAGCTGCAGCGGAGCCCCCGGAGTCGCGCCGGCCTGTCGCTGCTGGGCTACTGCTACTACCGCAAGCAGCTGTCAAGTACAGTGAGGGGGACCTGCCAGGGGCCAGGAGCCTGGTGGAGCAGCTGCTGAGTGGGGAAGGGGGAGAAGAGAATGGAAGTGAGAGTGAGCCGGATGGTCAGGTCAACCTGGGTTGTTTGCTGTACAAGGAGGGACACTATGAAGCTGCCTGTTCCAAGTTCTTTTCGGCCCTGCAGGCTTCG
>PVKS010022840.1:0-33168 GCA_004027875.1 Aplodontia rufa
TGTGTGTACACGAGTTCAAACCCCAGCACCGCGTGCACAATGAAGTGTCTGAGGAATGAAAGTCACAAGAAAAATTAAATAAAAATTGTTTCTCTCTCTTTTTCACTGTCCCCTTTAAAATTCCTTTAAAAAAGGAGGAGGAGGAGGAGGAGGAGGAAGAGGAGGAGGAGGAGGAGGAGGAGGAGAAGGAGAAGCACTTTTCAGCTACCAGTGGTGGCAAAACAAAATATAAAAAGGGTTGGGGGGCCTGGAGCAGTGACTCAGCAGTTATGGTGCTTGCCTCACATGCACAAGGACATGGGTTCAAACCCCAGCACCATGCACACAACTAAGTGTGGGAGCAATGAAGACCAAATGAGAAACTAGATAAAATTGATTCTCTCTTTCTCTGTCACTGTTCCTCTCTCTCTCTTAAAAAAAAAAAAAAAAAAGGGCTGGAGCGGTGGCTCAGCGGTTTCGGGTGCTTGCCTGGCAAGCACGAGGACCCGGGTTCAAACCCCAGCACCACGTACACAACTAAGTGTTGGAGCACCTAAGACCATGTGAAAAACTAAATAAAGTAGTTTCTCTCTTTAAAAAAAAAAAAAAGAAAGAAAGAAAGGGGAGCTAGGGATGTTGCCCAGTGGTTAAGCACACCTGAGTTCAATACCTGACTAAAAAAAAAAAACTTGTGTTTTCCAGGACTTTGAGCCAGTAATAACAATACCTTAAAAGGTAAAACAGACATATCAACCCCATTTTCCTATTACATCATGATATAGATATAAATATATCTAGGAATACTGTGTGGGGGGTAGTCATGTGATCTCTGAGGTTCTTTTCTGCTCTAAATTTTTTCCGAGATCTAGGATACCACATTCCTCAGTATCCAAGGAGGGATTGGTGCCAGGACCCCTGTAGATACCAAAACCCACAGATGCTCAAGTCTTTTATATAAAATGGCACATTGGGGCTGAAACGGTGGCTCAGCGTTTGGAGCACTTGCTTGGCATGCCCAAGGACTCAGGTTCAAATCCCAGCACCATATACACAAGGAAGTGTCCGAGAAATAAAGGCCAGATGAAAAACTAAATACAATTGTTTCTCTTTTCCTCTCTCTTTCTTTTTTCTTTTTTTTTCAGGGCTGAGGACCAAACACAGGGGCCTTGCGCATGCTAGGCAAGCGCTCTGCCACTGAGCTAAATCCCCAACCCTTCCTCTCTCATTCTCTTAAAAAGGTAAAATAAAATGGCACATAGTGTTTGCATATAACCTATGCACATCATCTCGTATACTTATTTATTTTTAAAGACAGGATCAATCCCATTTAGTTTTTCATCTGATTTTAGTTTCTCTGACACTTAGTTGTGTAGGTGATGCTGGGAATTGAACCTGGGTCCTTGCACAGGCTGGGTATAAACACTCCAATCACTGAGCTGTCACTCCAGCCCCCCTCCTATATACTTTTTTTGTGTGTGTGAAAGATAGAGGGACAGTGAAAGGGAGGGAGAAAGAGAGAATCAATTTTATTTAGTTTTTCATGTGACTTTCGTTGCTCAGACACTTCGTTGTGTATGTGGTGCTGGGGTATGAACCAGCATCCCTGTGGATGTGAGGCAAGCACCAAAACCGCTGAGCCACTGCTCCAGCCCCCCTCCTATATACTTTAAATCAACTCTAGATGACTTATAATAGCTAATACAATGTAAATGTCATGTAAATAATTGTTTTTTTAAATTTTTTTTTATTTAAAGTGAGAAGGACAGTGAGAGAGACAGAGAAAGAGAGAAACAACTTTATTTAGTTTTTCACATGGCCTTAGTTGCTCTAACACTTAGTTGTGTATGTGGTGCTGGGGTTTGAACCCGTGTCCTTGTGCTTGCCAGGCAAGCGCCGAAACCGCTGAGCCACCGCTCTAGCCCCAAAATAATTATTAAACTGTATTCTTTAAGGAATAATGTCAAGAAAAAAGTCTGCATATGTTCAGTACAGACACAGGCCCCATCATACGCCTGACCACTTTTTTGATGTGCAGTTGGTTGAATCTGGATATGGAACCCATAAAGATGGAGGGCTTACCGTACGCGTGTTACCTGTTTCATCCAGGAAAATTCTAAAGTTTTTGCCCTCTTTCTGGGCTGATAAATCCCATTTCTTTCCTATTCTATTGCCAAGGAATCATAGCAATGCCTCTGTGTAGTTGGGCACACAGCATGTAGTAGTACTTAGTACACCGTCCATTACTTCACACTTAGTTTTACACATATTCAACTGCAGTCGTAGTTCAGAGAGATGAAGGGACTCGCCCCACAAGAACATGGCAATGGCAGGTCTAGAAGTCAGCCAGCCTGATTCCACACAGGGTGTTCTTCCCGTCATAATTCACCCAACTGTGTGGAAGATGGAGTTCTTCACGGCTAACCTGTTAAAATCATAACACCATCTTTATATGCCTTGAATAAGCTCATTAAAGGCTTATTAAGGCCTTCTGCTAGATCTTGCAGCAGGAAAGGGAGGGAAGAAACAAGAGGATCTTGGATACACCCATATGGTAGAATATAGGGCACCACGATCTAAATATATTGGTAACTTTCTAAGTATGTGCCTGTGTTGAGTGCAGCCATATGTAGAGAATATCAGGAAGGATATACTCCAAAGTGTCAATTCTGGCTTCATAGGAGATAATCTTGTGGATGATTATAAACTTTTTTTTTCTTTTTGTGGACTGAATCCCAGGCCTTGTACATGCTAGTTAAATATTCCACCACTGAGCAAATCCCTAGCCCTCCCTTCTTTATACCATTTGGTATTGTCTGAAATTTTACTTTATGAGAAAGCATATTTATTTATTTATGTACCAGGGATTGAATACAGGGGCACTTAACCACTGAGTCACATCCCCAAACCTCTTTTTTTTTTTTAAGAGAGAGGGACCGTGATAAAGAGAGAGTGTGAGAGAGAGCACCAATTTCTATTGAGTTTTTCACATGGCTTTCTTTGCTCTGACACTTAGTTTTGTACGTTGGGTACTGGGGTTCGAACCCATGTACTTGCAAATGCTGGGCAAACACCATAACCCCTGAGACACTGCTCCAACCCCTTTGTTTATTAATTTTGAGACAGGGTCTCCTTAAGGTGCTTATGGCCTTGCTAAGTTGCTGAAGCTGGCTTTAAATTTACAATCCTCCTGTCTCGGCCTCCCTCTGGAGCCACTGCAATTACAGGTGTGTGCAAACACGCTGTGCTAGTTTTTTTTGTTTTGGTTTGGTTTTTTTGTTTTTGTTTTTTTTTTGGTGGTATTGGGGTTGAACCTAGGGACACTCTACCACAGAGCTACATCCCCAACCCTTTGAGTGAGGATCTGGCTAAACTGCTCAGGCTAGCCTTGCATTTTCAGTCTTCCTGCTTCAGCCTCCCAAATTGTGGGATGATAGGTGTATGGCACGTACCTAATCAGAAAGTAGTTAATAATAATAATAATAATAATAATAATAAAATAACAAAGCTATTTCGCCTTGAAAGGAATTGAAAAAGTCACTGAAGTTTTTAAAAAAGTAGTGGGAAGAGATCCTTATACAAGTGTCTAATATTCCCATTCAAATTGCTGTGAAATGTGTGCAAGTAGAATCTGTCAGCCACCAATGGACCCTGTGCTTGGGGGCATTCAAAATAGTAAGGTAATAAGGACTAAGACATCTTCCAATGAATGAGGGGAATTTTTTTTTTAAAGAGAGAAGGACAGTGAGAGAGAGAGTGAGAGACAGAGAGAATCAATTTCTATTGCGTTTTTCACATGGCTTTTGTTGCTCTGACACTTTGTTGTGTACTTGTGTGTGTCAGGCAAGCACTGTAACCACCAAGCCACTGCTCTAGCCCTGAGGGGAAATTTTTTTAATCTTTCTGGTGTCTCTTTGAACAACTCTTCATTTTTGGGGGGATCTGAATAGCTAATGTCACCAGGCCCTCCCAAAGACTGTGTGGTAGCTCTGGAAGAAAACCAAGAAGTGAAATGACTTATTCATGGATAATTGTTATGAGTCAGAACTCACTCAGAGTTCTGGAGTTTCCAGGCTGTTAACTTATCTGTCTGAACCTGTGAGTCAGGGTCAGTGTACGTGCTTCCCTGTCCGGCTCTTCCAGCCCAGCCCCTGGCCTTCACGCATGCACACGCAGAAACTTACAGACCTCTTCATCCGTATATCCTGGGAAAGGTACAGGCGTGATTGCCTTTTCATCCATTCACAAGAGAGGTGCACAGCCCTCCTGAGTACAAATGTTGCAACAATCTTGCTATACATAACTTAGAACATATGTTCTGTGAATAACCAGAAGTAACCTGCATGTTTCCCAGTAGTGGTCTATTATAATATGTTGTAGTACATCTAGAGACTTAGGCAGTCATTAAAAAAAAGAATAAAGGGACTGGGCATTATGGTGCACACCTGTAATCCCAGCAATTTGGGAGGCTAAGGCAGGAGGATCACAAGGTCAAAGGCAGCCTTAGCAACTTTGTAGAAAATAAAAAGGCTTGGGGGGGCTGGAGCGGTGGCTCAGCAGTTATGGTGCTTGCCTGGCATGCACAAGTACATGGGTTGAAACCCCAGCACCCACATGCACGGCTAAGTGTCAGAGCAACGAAAGCCATATGAAAAACTTAATAAAAATTGATTTTCTTGGTCTCTCTCTCTCTCTCTCTCTCTCACAGTCCTTCTCTCTTTAAAAGAAAAAAAAGGGGGGCTGGGGATGTAGCTCAGTGGTTAAGCACCCCAGGTTCAAATCCTGGTACCAAAAAAGAAAATAAGAAGGATTGGGGTTGTATTCCCCAGCATGCACATGTGGTTTCAATCCCCAGTTATCACCAAAAAGAAAAGGGAGAGAGAGAGAGAATCTGAAAAGAAAAGAGAAAATCTGAACCCAGAACAGAAAAACCTAGGCTTCAAATCCTGGCCACAGTGTGGATTCTTTCTGTACATTTGTATCTGCATATAAAATTGGGTACAGGGATAGAGCGGAGGCTCAGGGGTTATGGTGCTTACCTGGCATAAGTGAGGACCTGGATTCCAACACCAAAACCATGTACACAGTGAATATCAGAGCAACGAAAGCACATGAAAAACTAAATAAAATTGGTTCTTTCTCTCTCTTACTGTTCCTGTCTTAAAAAAGATGTGGGTACAGGTGGGTGTGGGGGTGTGCACCTGTAATCCCAGTGACTGAAGAAGCTAAGGCAGGAGTATTGCAAGTTTTATGCCAGTCTTAGCAATTCACTGGGGCCCTAAGCAACTTAGCAAGACCCTGGCTCAAAATAAAAATAAAAAGAGCTGGGGATGTGGCTAAGTGGTTAAGTGCACCTGGGTTCAATCCCTGGTACCAAAAAAAAAAAAAAAAAATGGTGAGTACAAATGTCTCCCACTCCAGGTGGCTTGCCCAAGTTCACAAACTGCACAAACCAAGGTTTCCCTGTTCCCAGGAGACTTGGACCTGATTCTCCTGAGAGCAGCGTCCCTTAAGTATTCATCAAAAACTAAAAGCATGTTTAAACAAAATAAACTTTTTTTTTGCACTGCTGGGGATGGAACCCCAGCATACTACCACAGAGCTACACCCCCATCTCAAACTTGCCTTTTATTTTATTTTATTTTTTATTTTTTTAAAGAGAGAGGAAGACAGTGAAAGAGATAAATATAGAGTCAATTTTACTTATTTTTTCATCTGGCCTTTGTTTCTCTGACACTCAGTTGTGTATGTGGTGCTGGAGTTTGAACCTGGGTCCTCATGCATGCCAGGAAAGCACTCCAACCGCTGAACCACTGCTCTAGCCCCCAAACTTGCCTTTTAGAAACTTATGTTCTTCTTCTTTGTAAAAGTTTATAAAATTGTGCTTAGCACACCGAAAAAAAAGTATATTCCCATCCCCCAGAGTTAATAAATGCTAATGTTTGTTGTTTTTTAAAAAATTGTTTTGGGGTCCGGAGCGGTGGCTTGGTGGCTACAGCGCCTGCTTGGCATGCACAAGGACACGAGTTCAAACCCCAGCACTACATACACAACGAAGTGTTAGAACAACGAATGCCACATGAAAAACTAAATAAAATTGATTCTCTCTCTCTCTCACTGTCCCTCTCTCTCTTTAAAAAAAATTACAAAAAAAATTGTTCTGGGGCTGGAGCAGTAGCTCAGCGGTTATGGCACTTGCCTGGCATATGGAGGACCTGAGCTCTTTCTTATTTCTTTCTCTCTCTCTCTCTCTCTCTTACTGTCCCTCTCTCTCTTTATTTAAAAAAATTATTTTAAGTTTCTTCTTTTCTCTCTTCTTCTCTCCATGTGTGTATGTGTATGTGTGTGTTGCTGGGGATTGAACCCAGGGCCTCACACATGCTGAGCAAGTAAGGGATCTAACATTTAAAATATTTCATCAGTATGAGGAATAGAAATCTATCATTATTATTATTATTATTATTATTTTGGTACTGGGAATTGAATCCATGAGTGCTTCCCCATTGCACTACACACCACCCCCTAGCTCTTTTTATTTTTTATTTTGTGACAGGATCTCCCTAAATTGCCCAGGCTGGCCTCACACTTGCCATCCTCCTGTCTCAGCCTCCCAAGTCGTTGAAGTTATAGACAGGTACTGTTAACCTGGACCTATGCTAGCATTTGTGTGACTATTATTGCTCTTATTTTATTTTACTTTATTTATTTTTATATATTTGCAGTTCTGGGGCTTGAACCCAGGAGTATTCTACTTCTGAGATATATCCCTGCTCTTTTTATATTACTTTGAGACAGGGTCTCACTAAACTGCTGAGGCTAGCCTTGAACTTGTGATCTTCCAGTCTAGTATGTGGGATTATAAGGGTATGCTATTGTGTCCTGAGGCTATTGCTTTTTTTTTTTTTTCAGGGCTGAGGACTGAACTTGGGGCCTTGCCAGTGCTAGGCAGGCGTGCTCTGCCACTGAGCTAAATCCCCAACCCCGAGGCTATTGCTTTTTAAAAAATCAATTTTATTTATTTTTCATCTGGCCTTTGTTTTTCCAACACTTAGGTGTGTATGTAGTGCTAGGGTTTGAACCCAGGCAAGTGCTCTAACCACTAAGCAAATGCTCCAGCCCCTATTGCTCTTTTTTTTTAATTATTTTTTTTAAAGAGAGAGAGAAAGAGAGAGAGAGAGAGAGAGAGAGAGAGAATTTTTAGTTTTTCATGAGACTTTCGTTGCTCCAACACTCTGTTGTGTATATGTGGTGCTGGGGTTTGAACCCGGGTCCCTGTGCATGCCAGGCAAGTGCTGAACCACCGCTCCAGCCCCTAAATTATTTATTTATTTATTTATTTATTTATTTATTTATTTATTTTTAAAGAGAAGGACAGTGAGAGACAGAGACAGAATCAATTTTTATTGAGTTTTTCACATGGCTTTCATTGCTCTGACGTTTAGTTGTGTACATGGTGCTGGGGTTTGAACCTACGTCCTCGAGCATGCCAGGCAAGTGCGTAACTGCTGGGCCACCGCTCCAGCCCCAATTTTTTTTTTTTTAAAGAGAAAGGGAACAGCAACATGGGGAACCCAAGCTGGGCATCCATGACATGGCATTAGCCTTGGATAACTAAATATATATACATTTGTTCTTGATTGTTTGACAATGTTTCCCCCTCAATTGTAACTCCATATTCACCTAATTAAAAAAAAAGAGAGAGAAAGGGACAGTGACAGAGAGAAAAAGAGAGAATCAATCTTTTATTTAGTTTTTCATGTGACTTTCATTGCTCTGACACTTTGTTGTGTATGAGGTGCTGGGGTTTGAACTTGCATCCTCACACATGCCAGGCAAGTGCCATAACTCCTAAGCCACCACTCCAGCCCTAAAGTTTTTTCTTTTTCTCTCTCTTTTTTTTTTTTTTGAGAGAAAGAGAGAGGCAGAGAGTGTGAGAGAGAAAGAATCAATATTATTTATTTTTCCTCCTGCCCTTTGTTTCTCTGACACTTAGTTTGGTAAGTGGTGCTAAGGTTTGAACGTGGGTCCTTGCACTTGCCAGGCAAGCGTTTCAACTGCTGAGCCACAGTTCCTGCCCCCTCATTGCTTTTATTTTATTTTTATTTATTTATTTATTTTATTAAAGAGAGAAGGACAGTGAGAGATTGAGAGAGAGAATCAATTTTCATTGAGTTTTTCACATGGCTTTCGTTGCTCTGAGGCTTAGCTGTATATGTGGGTGCTGGGGTTTGAACCCGTGTATTTGCTCATGCTGGGCAAGCGCTGTAACCGCTGAGCCACTGCTTCAGCCCCCTATTGCTCTTATTTTAAAACTTATCATTGGATATTTTCTCATTGTAAAAAGATGATAAATACAGAAAAGTTTAGCATAGAACATAAAACTTCCCCATTGCCACTTACATTGGTCAAGACAAGTGAGGTTACACTGTGGCAACAAATAACTGCAGCTTAAAACAACACTGACTTATTTCTAGCCCATGTCTCATTCCTAACACAGCTTGCAGAATCTCTGTTCACTGTAGTTTTCTGTACTCATCATCCCTTCACCAGCATATGATGTCACTATCCCAACAGAGACTTTAGGACTTAACAGTGCAGTGGAAGAGATCCTGAAAACCAATTGATTTTCGAATGTCTCCCCAGAAGGGACACTTGTCACTTTTCTTCACATTTCATTGGCCAAAGCAAGTCACAGTTTATACTTCATTTCAAAAGAGTATGGGGTTTGGGGTGTTGGGGATTTAGCTCATGGCAGAATGGTTGCCTAGCATGAGCAAGACCCCAAGTTCGGTCCTCAGCCCTGAAAAAAAAAAAAGAAAGAAAGAAAAAGCCAGTTTAAAAAATCAAAACAAAAACAAAAACAAAAAAGCAAGGTAACAGCACACATACAACCTTTTGGGGCTGGAGCCGTGGCTCAGCGATTACAGAGCTTGCCTAGGATGCACAAGGATGCGGGTTCAAACCCCAGCACCACATACACAACAAGGTGTCAAACAATGAAAGCCACATGAAAAGCTAAATAAAATAGATTCTCTCTCTTTCTCTCTCTCTCATTGTCCCTCTCTTTAGGGAAAAAAAATGGGGGCCAGTAGCAGCCTCCTGAGTCCCAGTGCCTCAGGAGGCTGAAGCACGAGGAATATAAATATAAGGCCAGTTTCAGCAACTTTAGAGAGTATTCTGTCTCAAAATAAAAAATAAAAAGGGCTGAGGATCTAGGGACAGTGCTGCATGCTTGTAATCCCAGCATTTTGGGAGGCTGAGGCAGGAGGATTAAAAGTTCAAAGCCCGCCTCAGCAACTTAGCAAGGCACTGAGTAATTTAGAAAACCTTTCTTAAAATTAAAAAAATATAAAAAGGGCTGGGGATGTGGTGTGGCTCTGTGATTGAGTGCCCCTGGGTTTAATACCTAGTACTCCCTGTGAGAAATAGAAAGTACAGTGGTCCATTTTCAGAATATAGCCTTAATTGGATCCAATTGTAGCCATTTTAATTATAGCCCTTCTCTTTATTCATCTGTTTTGTTTTGTTTTTGGTACCAGGGATTGAACCCAAGGGCACTCAGCCATTGAGACACATCCCCAGCCCTTTTTATTTATTTTTTTATTTTTAAAGAGAGAGAGAGGGAGAATCAAATTTATTTAGTTTTTCATTTGGTTTTTGTTGCTCTGACACTTAGTTGTGTATGTGGTGCTGCGGTTTGAACCCGGGTCCTTGGACATGCCGGGCAAGCATGATATCACTGAGTCACTGCTCTAGTCCAACCCTTTTTTTATTTTTAAACAGGGTCTTGCTAAGTTGCTAAGGCTGGCTTTGAACTTGCGATCTTCCTGCCTCTGCCTCCTGAACCACTGGGATTACTGGCATGTGCTACCACACCCAGCTGAGTTTAGCATTTTGACATGTTGATTGCTGTCTACTAAAGAACCCCAGAATCAAGGACTCTCTGACACCCCCACACACATACACAAACACACATCTCTACGCCCCATTTCCCTTTCCTTTTCAAGCAGAGAGAGGGACTTGCTCTGAAGCCTCTGGTTAACCTAAATCTTCCAGAAAATTAACTTGCAGAAAGAAAATTAGAGTTGACTCCACATCCAGAGCCCAGATAAACTTGATCTCACGCTATTGTCAGTTCTCTGGACCCTTTTCCTGTCCTCTAAAACTCATTTACTTTCCCTCTACGTTCGCCTGTGAAGTGGGTGAATACGCTTCTAAATCTCCCTGAACTGTGCAGGACCCACTTTTCTGTGCTGTCCCGGTACGTGAAATAAACTTATACGCCTTTTCCTTCATTAACCTACTGTGAATTTATTTCACCAAATTCCATTGTCAAACCTTGAACACTTTGCCCTAGTGGTGTGAAAGTATAAACCCAGTGGTGTGAAAGTATAAACCTCCCACAGACTCAGAGCGAGCCTTGGGAATGTCTGTCTAACTGCCCATTCCAAACCACTCTCCTCTTTGAGGGGAGCTAATAGGTTACTGTGGACCCTTCCAGGTTTTTTTTTTTTTTTTGGTGTGTGTGTACGTGTGTGTGAGTGTGTGTGCGTGTGCGGCCAGGGAACAAACCCAGGAGTGCTTCACCACTGAGCCACATCCCCAACCCCTTTTTTATTTTGAGACAGGGTCTTCCTAAGTTGTTTACAGCCTCACTAAGTTTCTGAGGCTGGCTTTGAACTTGGGATCTTCCTGCCTCAGCCTCCAGAGCCTCTGGTATTACAGGTGTGCACTACTGTGCCCAGCTATTGATTATTGGTGATGTCTCACTGGGTCTAGTTTATCACAGGTATGTGTTCATGGGAAAAAAACAGTAAATTTGAATTTGGTGGCATTCAGGCATTCACTGGGGTTCTGAGACCATAAACCCCTTGGATAAGGAGGAGGCTGTATCTGCATCCAGGATACATGTGGGGGAATTAACTGTGATGGTGTAAGGGAGGACGTTAGTAAAGAGCTGCTTAGTAAAGTCATAATAGTAATGACAAATTAGGAAATAGAGTGTTTGAAGGTGATTGTTTAGAAAGAAGGCTGAAGGTAGGAAATATAAAGAAATATGCAACAATAAGGAAAGATTCTCTCCATCCAGAGATGGAAGTTTTCTAGGTCAATATCTGCACCAGTTTCTCTTATATCCCATAACCCTGTGGCAGAAGGGGAAAAAAGGATATATGGCCAGGTTTTATGTTGCTTTTTTGTTTTTGTTTTTTTTTCAATACTAGGGATTGAACCCAGGAGCACTCTACCACTGAGCCACGTCCCCAACCCTATATTTATATTTTTTTAATTTATTTTTTTAAAAGAGAGAGGGACAGTGAGAGAGAAAAAGAATCATTTTTATTTAGTTTTTCATGTGACTTTCATTGCTTTGACATTTATTTGTGTATGTGGTGCTGGGGTTTGAACCTATGTCTTCGCATATGCCAGGCAAGCACCGAAACCTGCTGAGCCACCACTCCAGCTCTCTCTCTCTCTCTCTCTCTCTCTCTCTCTATATATATATATATATATATATATATATATATATATATACATATACATATATGTGTATATATATATATAATTGATATAGGGTCTTGCAAAGTTGCAGGGGCTGGACTCAAACTTGTGATCCTCCTGTTTCAGCTTCCCAAATTCCTGGGATTACCAGTGTGTGTGTCGTGCCCACCTTGGTCCAGATTCTCTACACTACATTGGTGAGCTACCCTGCTATGAGCCTCATTTCTAAAATGACAGGGTCAGAATACAGCCCCTTCCAGTTGAAAATATTCAGTTGCAAAGGAAGTCACAATACCACAATCAGCATACTGGTAGAGGCACAGACAGTTGGTGTGCATGTCCTGTTTGTTGGAGGCCAGCCTTACTCAGGGCTGCATGACACAGGGCTGGGATTTGGAGAACTATAACCAGTACTTGGTCCTCAAGAGGGTAAAGTGGGGATGCTCTTCGGCCAGGCATCTGGCTGGATGCCTAGGAACCAGGCGAGGGCTGCCCATGAAGGCTGGCTGGGTGCCGGGAACTTCTTGTCTTGCCATTTAAACAGACACTGGCTGTCTGTTGCGATTCTGGAAACATCTGACCTTTTGCAGAACATCTCTAGAGCTGTCAGGGGGGTGGAGGGAGGTTCCTGCTTTCCAAAAGTGGTTTAACTCTTTCCCTGAAACCCTTGATGAGGAAAAAACGAAATAAAACAACAATTTAAAAAAAATTTCCAAGGAACTCCAAAGAGTTTGCTTGGCTATTTTTGCTGGGAGGGGAGGTAGATTGCTCCTGAAGGCAGACAAGAGACACTTAGCTACACCTCTGCCCTAAGCTGAGCTTTGGACACCCTCCCTTTATTTCACATGCCCAACAGAAATTCTCAGAGGGGAGATCCCTCAAGTTTTCCCTGCTTGCTTTGAAGTATTTAGGCTACTTTCATGAAAAGGGTGGTGGTCTTAGGACAGATGCAAGGATAGATAGCACATTACAAAAAATGCAGTTATTTAAAACATTTAGACACAACAAATGAGTGCTTTTGGAGGGAGAGTGCTGGGGATTGAACCCAGGGCCTTGCACATCCTAAGCCTATGCTCTACCAGGGCCTCTGCCATGAGATATGGAGATGTGTTAAACATTAGATAAATGCAAATTAAAACAATGGATAGCAGTGTTTTTTATTTTTGGTACTGGGCATTGGACCCAGGAGTATTTAACCACTGAGTCACATCCCAGTCCTTTCTATTTTTTTATTTTGAGACAGAGTCTCACTACATTGCTCAGGCCCTCACTAAGTTGCTGAGGCCAGCCTTAAACTTGTGATCCTCCTGCCTCAACTTCCCTGAGTCTCTGGAATTACAGGTGGGCTTGGATAGCAGTTTTAATTATAGTAGCTTTAAACTTCCCAAACTGGAAACAACTCTTATGTCCATCAGTAGTGAAACAAATTGATGTACATATAATAAATGATTATTTAAGGGCTGGAGAGGTGGCTCTCTTGCCTGGCATGCACAAGGACATGGGTTGGAACCCCAGCACCATGCACACAATGAAGTGTCAGAGCAATGAAAGCCACATGAAAAACTAAATAAAACTGATATTCTCTCTCTCTCTCTCTCCCTCTCTCTCTCTGTCCCTCTCTCTTAAAAAACAAAAATAAAAGCAAAAAAGAGCCTCAGCAACTTAGGCCCTAAGCAACTTAGGGAGACCCTGTCATAGAAAAAAAGGGGGGAGGGACTGAAGCCGTGGCTCAGAGGTTAAAGTGCTTGGCTGGCAAGCACAAGGACCTGGGTTCAAACCCCAGCACCACATATACAACTAAGTGTTGGAGGAACAAAAGCCAGCTGAAAAAAAAATTAATTCTCTCTACCCCTCGAAGTATCTTTTAAAAAAGCTGGGGGGGTGGTCTGGAGCGGTGGCTCAGGGGTTATGGCACATGCCTGGTATGTGCGAGTACGTGAGTTCAAACCCCAGCACCACATACACAACAATGTCTCAGAGCAATGAAAGCCACATGAAAAAGTAAATAAAAATTGATTCTCTCTCTCTCTCTCCCCCTCCCCCATTGTCCCTCTCTCTTTAAAAAATTGTCAAAAAATGTTGTGGTGGTGGGGGCAATGTGGCTCAGTATTTAAGCAACCTTGGGGGTTCAATCCCTAGTTTAAAAAAAAACTCAGGAAAAAAAGGATGAACAATTGATGCTCTCATAAAACTGTAGAAAACAGCATGCTATATGAAGAGTCAGGCTCAAAGGAGTACACACTGTCAAAATTCCATTTGTAATGATATTCTAGAACAGGCAGAATGCGTTTGTAACCACAGAAATCACATCAGTGGCTGTGGGGTCAAATGGATGCAACTGATAGCAAATGACACAGGGAACCTTTTGCTGATATGGAAATGCTTTCTACCTTGACTGGAATTGTGCTTATAGTTGTATATATCAATTTTCAAAACTTGTCAAAATGTGAACATAAAATGTTTTAACATTATTAATATATGTAAATTTATTTTCATAGAGTTGATTAAGAATTATCTTTCTTTAAGAGAGAGAGAGGAAGAGAATGAGAGAGAGAGAAAGAGAATCAATTTTATTTATTTTTTCATCTGGGCTTTATTTCTCTGACACTTAGTTGTGCATGTGGTGCTGGGGTTTGAACCTGGGTCCTCGTGCATGACAGGCAAGCACTCCAACCACTGAGACACCACTCCAGCCCCAAGAAATATATCATGTGAAAGAAAAAAATGAAAAGAAAAGTTATTTCATTTAGCTTGGAAAAATTGGCTAGATAATGCCAGGAGTTGGCAGGGTCCCAGGATCCTGGGTAGTGGGCATGTGGACAGCCTGTGACCTAACAATTCATCTTCTGCAAATAATCTCAAAGACAAGCCTCAAATGGACGGAAAACATTCATTGCTGAGTTACTCTGGGTTGAAGAGTTGACCTCTGGACCTCTACAATGAAAATTATCGTACACTGAAGAATGAAATTCAACATGACCTGAGAAGATGGAAAGATTTTCCATGCTCTTGGTTATGCAGAATTAATATAATCAAAATGACCATTCTGCCAAAAATACTTTATAGATTCAATGCAATCCCAAGATACCAATGTCATTCTTTACAGATATAGAAAAAGCAATTCTCAAATTCATTTGGAACAACAAGAAACCCAGAACAACCAAAACATTACTAAGCAAGAAAGGTGAAACAGGTGACTTCTCAATACTAGATCTAAAACTATACTATATAGAGCTATAGTAACAAAAACAGCATGGTACTGGTATGAAAATAGGAATGAAGACCAATGGAATAGAATAGAAGACTCTGAAACAAACCCACAAATCTTTAAACATCTAATATTTGACAAAAGAGATCAAAATATAACATGGAGGAATGACAACCTATTCAACAAATGGTACTGGACAAACTGGACAGCCACTTGCAGAAAATTGAAATTAGATCCATATTTCCCACCTTGCACAAAAATAAAATCTAAATGGATCAAGGATCTAGGAATTAAAACAGCTAACATACAACTGCTAGAAGAAAAGTTAGGACCAACATTCCAACATTTGGGAGTAGGCAACATTTCTCAACCAGACTTCTAAAATGAAAGAATTAAAGTAAAAAAATCAATGAGTGGGATGCCATTAAGCTAAAAAGCTTTTGCACAGCTAAGGAAATGATCAAAACTGCCAAGAGACTTCCTACAGAATGGGAGAAAATCATGGCCTGTGATTCTTCTGACAGGGAACTAATATCCAGAATTTATGAAGTACTCAAAAAACTTAATGTCAAAAACACCAACACCCCAGTCAATAAATGGGCCAAAGAGCTAAATAGAAACTTCTTAACAGAGGAAATTGAGCAAGCCAATGAATACATGAGAAAGTGTTCTAAATCACTAGTAATCAGAGAAATGAAAATCAAAACTATATTAAGATTTCACCTTACTCCAGTCAGATTAGCAAAAATGAAAATTATGAACAATAGCAGATGCTGGAGGGGTTGTGGGGAGATAGGAACACTAACACACCGTTGGTGGAGCAGCAGACTAGTACAGTCCCTATGGAAGCAGTGTGGAGAATCCTCAAAAAATTAGGGATGGACCCACCATATGATCCAGCTATCTCTCTTCTGGGTATTTTTCCAGAGGAGTTAGAATCAGCACATCACAGTGACCCAGCAAAATCTATGTTCATAGCAGCTCAATTTACAATAGCTAAATTATGGAACCAACCCAGATGCCCCTCACTGGATGAATGGATCCAAAAACTATGGTATATATATACCTCGGAGTTCTACTCAGCAATTAGAAACAATGAAATTGCAGCCTTTGAAGGTAAATGGATGATGATGGAAGAATCATGTTGAATGAAGTTAGCCTAACCCAGAGAATTAAGGGTCAAATGTCTTCGTTCATCTGTGGAGCCTGGAGCTAGACCCTGGCTTGTGTGAAAGGTGGTCAACTCTCATGTATTAAGGAGGGAAAGTAAGGAGATATCTAGGGGGTGATTCTGATTTAAGAATATAAGCTTATCATATTACTTTATATGCATTTTTATTGTACAAGTCAATAAAAAAACTCTTAATAAAATGTGATTTAATTAAAAAAACAAAAAAAGTGTTGACCTTCCTTCCTGGGGGCATAATTGCATAAAATGTAGTGAATGCACACTTGGAGTATCCTGTAGCTGCTAGAAACAGCAGATTAGATGTACCCAGAGCAGCTGCATGAGTCTGCAGGATAAAAAACTATGACAGTAAGGCATATACTGGGCATGGAGTGCACACCTGTAATTCAAGCTACTTGAGAGGCTGAGACAGAAGGATCAGAAATTCAAAGCCAGTCTCAGAAACTTAGTGTAAACCTGTCTCAAAATTTAAAAAAACAGAAAAAGAGGGCTATGAATGTAGCTCACTGGTAAAGAGCTCCTGGGTTCAATCTCCAGTATCTCAAAAAAAAAGAAAAGACAGCATATAGCAAAATGCCATTTATGTAAATTAGAAGGACAAAACAAATAATCCAATTAGAAAATGAGCCAAAGATATGAACAACCATCACCAAAGAGAAGATATGGATTGCAAACAAGCACATGAAAAGATGTTCAACACTGGGCTGGAGCAGTGGCTCAGAGGTTCTAGTGCTTGCCCGACTTGCACAAGGACCTGGACTCGAACCCCAACACCACATACACAACTAAGTGTCAGAGCAACAAAAACTAGATGAAAAACTAAATGAAATTGATTCTGTCTCTCTCTCACTGTCCCTCTCTCTTAAAAAAAAATAGTTCAACATCATTAGCTATCAGGGAAATGCAAATTAAAATCTCAGTGAGATATCGCTATATACCTATTAGAATGGCTAAAATAAAAAAGTAGTGGATGGTTTCGGGGTATAGTTCAATGGTAGGGCACTTGCCTAACATGCACAAGACCCTGATTTCAATCCCCAGTACCACAAAAATAAAAGACTGGTAACAGAGAACACTGGTAAAGATGTGGAGAAACTGATTGGGCATGGTGGTGCACACCTGTAATCCCAGAGACTAGGAAGCCTGAGGAAAGAGGATCATAAGTTCCAGGCCAGCCTCATCAATTTAGTGAACCACTAAACAACTTAACCAGACAGACCCTGTCTCAAAAAAAAAAAAAAAAAGGGCTGGCGGACACAGCTCAGTGGTTCAATCCCCAATGCCACAAAAAGAAAGAATAAAGAGAGAGAGAAAGAAAGAAAGAAGATGTGGAAAAACTGGATCTCTGGTTACATTCCTGGTGGGGATGTAAAATGGAACAGCCATTCTGGAAAATAGAGAAGCAGTTTCTTATAATGCACTTACCATAGGCTTGGCAATTATACTCAGAGAAATGAAAACTCACATTCATATAAAAACCTGTGCATGAATGTTATGAATGTTCATAACAGCTTTATTTGTAATAGCCTCAAACTAGAAACAACCCAAGTACTCTTCAATTCAATGTGTGACAGTTAAACTCTGGTACATCCACACTATGTTATACTACTCAGTGAGAAAACAAGAGCTAGCTGGTGTGGTGATGTTACCCAAAGCTCAAAATCTCGCTCCTTTTCCCCAATGTCAATCCAATAACATTTTGTTTATTTGTTTGTTTTAAAGATAAAGAGAGAGAGAGACAGAATCAATTTTATTTAGTTTTCATGTGGCCTTCATTGCTCCGAGGCCTCATTGTATGCATGTGGGGATCTTAACTTGCAGTGCATGCCAGGCAAGGGACACAAGTGCCCAACTGCTGAGCCACTGCCACAACTCTGTTTTTTAAGAGAGAGAGAAGGTAGAAAGAGAAAATCAATTTTATTTATTTTTTCATCTGGTTTTTGTTTCTGCAACACTTAGTTCTGTATGTGGTGCTGGGATTTGAACCTGGGTCCTCATGAGGAGCCACAGCACCAGCCTCTAAGGGCATGGTTTTGAAAAAAAAGGAAAAAGAAGTTTATTGCTTTTTGAGCAAAGAAGAAACACAGGGGACTCCGGTCCCAGAGGCTGTGATTCTCCCCTTGGAGTGGGAGGGAGTTTTTAAAGAAGTGATTCAAAGGCCACTTTTTACATTCCACTAGTTCCCTGACCAGAATTGTAATTCACTTGTTAATTTGGGAGATAGGATTCCCTGGACACCCAAGGTCTGAACTGATTCTTCCGGTGGTGGATGTGTACTCAAGGACAGATAAATCTGCCTAAAATGGGGAAGAAAGATGATCCTGTTTCCCTGCAAGATTAGGGAGGCAGGAGTTTTAGAAGGGGAGGAAGAAGAGAAATAAACATGTCCCTTTTAAAAATAAGCCACAGTTGGGGGACTGGAGAGGTGGTCAGCGGTATCATGTTTGCCTGGCATGTGTGAGTATCTGGGTTCAAACCCACATAACTAAGTGTTGGAGCGGTTGGGGATTTAGCTCAGTGGCAGAGCGCTTGCCTAGCATGTGCAAGGCCCCAAGTTCAATCCTCAGCCCTGAAAATAAATAAATAATTAATTAATTAAAAAAAAAAGTGTTGGAGAAGCAGAGGCCAGATGAAAAAATAAATGAGATTGATTCTGTCCCTTTTTTTGTTTTGTTTTTGTTTTGATTTTAGAGAAGGAGGAACAGTGAGAGAGAGAGAATCAATTTTATTTAGTTTTTCATGTGGCTTTTGTTTTTCCGACACTTCGTTGTATATGTGGTGCTGGGGTTTGAACCTGGTTCCTCTCCCATGCCGGGCAAGCACCTAAACTGCCGAGTCACCGCTCCAGTCAGCACTCTCCTTCTCTCTGAAAGAAAAAAAAAAAAAAAAACCAATAAGGTGAACCACTGTCATAGTGACACATGCCCATAGTCCCAGCACTTGGGAGGTAGAGGTGGCAGGGTACTTGAGCCCAAGAGTTTCAGACAAACCTGGTCAACGTAGTGACTATAGGAAGGAAGGAAGAAAAGAAAAAGACAAAATTCACACAAAAAACCACCACAGGGCATTAAGGTTGGGGGGGGTTGCTTATCTCAAAAAGTAATTGGTGGGGAGAGGAGAGGAGGTACTGAGAGGGAGGAAGGAAGATAGGGAGGGAACTAGGAAGACAATCAACAAAGTAGCATACTCTTTATCCCCTCCCCCCCAGTATCCAAATAATATTATGCAATCAATCATTTAATTCTGGAAAATTCACAATCTAAACATTTATATTGCTTATCGGGGTGAAATATAGGAGAATCAAGAGTCAGGGGGGTAGGCAATGGGGTAATTCTGCATATCATATTGTTACTTTATATGCATTTATGATTGTATAAAAAGAAAACAACAACAAAAAGATTCAATTTATTTACATAATACTTCCATTTATTTATTTATTTATTTATTTTGGTATAGGGATTGAACCCAGCACCACTCTCCACCACTGAGCTATACCCAAAGCCCTTTCTACTTTTTGTTTTTTTTTTTTTTTTAAGAGAGAGGGACAGTGAGAGAGACAGAGAAAGAGAGAAATAACTTTATTTAGTTTTTCACATGGCCTTAGTTGCTCCAATACTCAGTTGTGTACGTGGTGCTGGGGTTTGAACCCGGGTCCTCATGCTTGCCAGGCAAGCGCTGAAACCGCTGAGCCACCGCTCCAGCCCCTCTACTTTTTGTTTTGAGCCAGGGTCTCCCTATATTGCCCAGGCTAGCCTCAAACTCAGCCACTGAGTCACTGGAATTACAGATGTGTGTAATGGCATGCAACTTACATAATATGTATGTATAATATATATATTTGTATATATATGTATGTTTGTGTATATATATGTATGTATAATATATATATGTTTGCTTTTTTTTTTTTTTTGGTACAGGGATTGAAACCCAACTGTGTTTAACCACTGAGCCACATCTCCAGCTTATTTATTTATTTATTTATTTTTTAATCGAGAGGGACAGTGAGAGAGAGAAATATTTTTCATGTGGCTTTCATTGCTCCAACACATCGTTGCGTATGTGGTGCTAGAGTTCAAACCTGCATCCTCGTGCATTGCAGGCAAGTGCAGTAGCTGCTGAGCCACTGCTCCAACCCCTTATTGCTCTTTTTTATTTTGAGACAGGGTCTTGCTAAATTGCTGAGGCTGGCTTTGAACTGGTGATCCTCCTGCCTCAGTCCCCTGAGCTGCTGGGATTACAGGAGTGCACTACTGCACCCAGTTTACATAATATTCTTGAAATCACAAAACTATGGAGATAGAGAAGGGATTAGTGTTTGCCTGAACAGAGACAGAAATGAGGGGGCTGGAGCGTGACTACAAAGGGGTGCCATAAGGGTGTTCCCTTGTGATGGAGCAGTTCTGTATCTTGATTGTGGTGATAGGTACAAAAGTTGATTCCTGGGATCAAATTGTACAGACCTATACACATACAGAGAAGTGCATGTCACAATGGATATAAATTGAATGTTAAGGTCTGTAGCCTGTTTAATAGCATTGTGCCAATGTCAGTTTCTTGATTTTGCTACTTTACTGTGGTTATATAATGTCACCATTGGAGGAAGATGGAGAAGGGTTCCCAGGACACTAAGTTCTAATTTTGCAACTTCCTGGGTGCCTATAATTATTTCAGACTAAAAGGGTAAAAAGAACAACAGCGATGTGTACAATTCTGCAATACACATTGTATGAGAACACATAAGAACGAAATCATGTCTGTTAAGCACCTTACAATGGTAGCCAGGGGATGAGGGAGTGGAGGAGGAATAAGGATAAAAGGATAAAAACAGTAACTTTAATCAAGGGCCCATGTGCAGACAAATGACAATGTGCTGTAAACTGAAAAGATATTAACTCCAACCTCTGCACCTGAGGTCCAGTAGACAGGAAAGGGTGTGTGTTGACCGCAGGGGATTGTGGGGGAGATGGATCAATAACAGTAAAGATAGGGCCTTTTTCCAAAAACATTAAACATTTCACCCTTTACTTGATAGGAGGTTGGTGGAGGGTTGGAAGGGGAAGAGGAAGAAAAGGATAGAAAGGGATGGAGATGGTGGTGGTGTGTAAAACCTGTCTCAAAATAAAATAATATAAAATAAAAAGGGCTGGGGATGTAGCTCAGTGGAGGAGTTAGTCTGGGTTCAATCCCTAGTACTGCCAAAACAAAAACGAAACAAAAGAACCCAAAACAAAAACAAAAAAAAATGATTAAAAGAACTTAATGTTCAATAGTAGAATGTTGGTTGAAAATGTATGTGGTGTGGCTCAGTGGTTACAGTGCCTGCCTGGTATGTGTGAGGATGTGAGTTTGAACCCCAACATCATGTACACAATGAAGTTTCTGAGCAACGAAAGCCACCCGAAAACCACATGAAAAACTAATATAAAAAATTGATTCTTTCTCTCTATCCCTCTCTCTTAAAAAAAAAAAAAAAGTATATGGTGCCAAATGCCATCGTGAACACCTACAATTCCAGCAGCTGGAGAAGCTGAGATAGGAGGATGGCAAGTTCAAAGCCAGCCTCAGCAACTTAGTGAGGCCCTGAGCAATTTGGCTAGACCCTGTCTCAAAATTAAAAATTAAAAATAAACAAACAAGCAAAC
The DNA here is from genome assembly GCA_004027875.1 of Aplodontia rufa. Classification (NCBI taxonomy): domain Eukaryota; kingdom Metazoa; phylum Chordata; class Mammalia; order Rodentia; family Aplodontiidae; genus Aplodontia; species Aplodontia rufa. Next base: position 21,515 of record PVKS010022840.1, read on the forward strand.
AAAACAAAACAAAAAGGCTGGGGATGTTACTCAGTGGTCAAGAGCCCCTGACTTCAATGTCCAGTACCAATAAATACACAAATAATAAAAAATTAAAATGGGCATTTGTATAATAGAATGCATTAAAAAAGAAAGTATGCATAAATTTTTAATGATATAGGAAATGAAATATTGGAATCCTAGGGAAAAGTTTAAAAAGATGTAAATGTATAACAATGTAACAGAAAAGAGAGAAGGATATTCACCAAAATAGTAATGGCAGTGGACTTAAGATTTGTGCACTTTACCAAATATGAATTAGATTTAATTTTTTTTTCTAAAGAGAGAAGGCCACACAGAGAGAGAGAGAGAATCAATTTTTATTGAGTTTTTCACATGGCTTTCGTTACTGACAGTTGTGTACGTGGGTGCTGGGGTTTGAACCCGTGTCCTTGCGAATGCCAGGCAAGCGCTGTAAATGCCGACCCACCACTCCAGCCCCGTAGATTTAAATTTTTAGAAAGTTTTAACTTTTTTTTCCCTTGGTGCTGGGGATTAAAACCCCTGTCCTTGTGTGTGCTAAGAACGTGCTCTATCCTTGAGGTATACCGCCAGCCAAAGTTTTTTAAAATATTATACTGGTGGACTCTGGTGAGGCCAAATTATTTTTCATTGTTTTTCAATTATTCTGTACTAAGTATGTACTAACATTTGTAGGCAGGCAACAAAACAACCACTTTGTTCCTTTTCTAGTGGAGTCTAGCAGCTTTGCCTGAAAAGATGGCAGTGTGCACTTAGGCCTACTTTGACCCGGTAAGAGGCTGGCACTTGGCCTCTAGTTTCTCCAGCCCCTCGACCAGCCGGCTCTGGCCAGCTCAGCCACTTACTCGGTCAGAACTGGTTGTTTCAGGAACCGCCCAGAAATCAGCTGTTGCTTTCCTGGAAGATAGGAGAACCGGGACATGAAGGTCTATCTAGAGAGGGACTGGCAAGGTCACTTAAATGTGAGATATTTATAACCATATCTCTCTTCTGCAGATCTCTTCGTGTCGTTTTCCTTCCCAGTGCCCGTCCTCCCATTAGAGGCTAGGGAAGGCAGGGAGCAGCATTTACCATGGGCGGAGGCGTGGGTGGTTTCACAGAGGGTGGGTTGCTCCGTCTCTCTTTGCCTCCTACTGTAAACAGTACTAGCATTATAGAGACTCGACCTTGGGCCAGGTGTGTTTCTCCACCGTGGCGTTTCACTTACCCTACTGGTCTGATGCGCTCTTTGCAGGTGAAGAACCGAGGCTCAGAGAGGTTAAGAATTTCGCCTAAGCTAACACAGCTAGTTAAACAGTAGTGGATTTTAACCCGGGCCAACCCAGGGCTCCAGTTAGAGAGTCCGTCCCCTGAGGCCCAGGTCCAGCGAGGCCAAACCTCCCAAGGTCGAAAAGGGCGCAACCCCTTGGACCCCCCGGCTGAGGGCCACACAGCCATCGTTAGGGACCGGACCCGACGTGGGGAGGGGAAATAGCCTGGAGCCCTGAGTTATTGTAAACGCCCCGTGTCGGTCGGCGTAATCGTGAGGGCACCGGGTGCAGCGGAGCCCAGAAGGGCGCCTCCAGTCCGTTCCCGTAAACGCGGGCGGGGTGGGGAGGGGAGGGGCGGGGCCTGGCCGCGGCCCAGCATTTCCGGGGACACCGCGGCGGACCGAGGGCGTTCGCCCGAGTCTCCAGGCCCCCAGGGACCGCGTCGTGGCGTTCTGGCAGCCGGAACGAGCCTGCGGAACGTCGGGGCAGCGCCGTAGCGCTGAGGTGGCCACGTTGGGGGTGGTGACTCACTCCAGGTAGGCACGGGGAGGGGGGCGGGCGGCGTGGGAGCCGCGGCCCTGGGGTGACAGACGAGGCCCAGGCTGCTGGGCAGTTCCGTCCCCCGCACCCTGAACTGCCATCTCCTGCTCAGCCCCTCCCCCAAGAGGGCGCCACCTGCACGCTCTGATGGGCACCGGCGCCCGCCACTGCGGGGGCCTGTTGCCATGGCAGCGTAGGAGGCTGGCCCACGTTCCCATGGCCACGCGGGAGGGGGGCTGCGCTGAATCCTTGAACTGCGCCTTACAACACCCTCTTTATGCCACCGCACCTCCCTTACCCGGAATTCTGACCCAGGAGGGAAAAGGCCTGGGCCCCTGCTCATGATGGTCATTGTGTGCCCTTTGAGTTAGGCCCTTTGTTAGGGCTTCTTTCTTCTCTCTAGCAACAAGATGGATTTAGTGGATAGGAGGGGAAGGAAGTTAGGGTCCAGGGAATGAAGATTTTATCGTGGTCTGCCCAGATTAATTCTGATCTAGGACAAAGGTGGGAAGCCCTGGATCACATCGGGAAGGTCATCAAACCTCTAGCCACATTTCTTCAATTATAATGTATGTTAAGAATCACAGCAAGGGTGGAATGCCATAAGGGCTGGGCAGCATACAGTTTTAAAAACGGGTTTTTCCCCCCATAGATGCCTTACAACTGGAAGAGATTTACCTTGTCCCAAGTTCCCTCATTTTCATAGGGGAAACTGGAACCAGACAGATTAAATTATTTCCCAGATGATACAGTGAGTTGGTGCCAAGGTCAGGTTTTAACAGTCTTCTGACTCCCAGGCAGTAGCTGTTATCTTTGGTAGAGTATTTTTTTGAAATTCAGAGAAATAGATGGGGCTGGGTGTGGTGGTGCACACCTGTAATCCCAGAGACTGGGGAGGCTGAGGCAGGAGAATAGCAAGTCTGAGGCCAGCCTCAGCAATTTAGCAAGGCCCTAAGCAACTTAGTGAAACCCTGTCTCAAAAAAAAAAAAGCATCCACTTTATCCCAATTCAAAGTACTAAACAAAACAAAAAAACCCAAAACCAAAAAACAAAAACCACCACCTAATAATAAATAAATAAATAAATAAAATTAAATGAAGATAGGAACATTGGCAATAGGTGGACTAAAGATGGGAAATAGAGGCTGAGGCTTTTACTTTGTGTGGAGCTGAAAGAGTCTCTCTCCCTGGTGCATAGGTCTTGTGCCCTGAACTCTCACTTTAATATTGTATCTAATAGGTGCTAGAGCATTCAGATCATCCAAAGTAGTATCTCTTCTGAAGCCAACAAAGCTGAGACTAGAATCATGAAAACCCTTTTGACTGCACTAAAGCAGGGAAATGGAGCTCTAGTCCTTCCCCCATTAGTGTGATATCTTTTCCTTTGAAAAGGATAGATGAATGTGGGGGAAAGATCCAGGAAAAAGGGCTGGAGCGGTGGCTCAGCGGTTTCAGTGCTTGCCTGGCAAGCATGAGGACCCGGGTTCAAACCCCAGCACCACGTACACAACTAAGTGTTGGAGCAACTAAGGCCATGTGAAAAACTAAATAAAGTTGTTTCTCTCTTTCTCTGTCTCTCTCACTGTCCCTCTCTCTTTAAAAAAAAAAAAAAGATCCAGGAAAAAGCATTTGAATGGATCATTTGGAAATGATTTGAGACAGTCAGCTAGAGCAGAAAACTAATTTATTCATTTAGTAAACATTTACTGGGTGCCTGCTATTTCCAAGTTCTGCCCTGGGGCTGGAGATTTAAAAACCCCAGGTAGGCAGGTCTGGTTTTTGCACTAGAGCAGCTTGTAGAAGAGAAGAGAGGGATGTGTTGTGTAAATGAATGTTTTACTACAGCATAATGAATGCCTTAATGGAAATCTGAGCCAAGTGCAGAGGGAACCCAGAGGAGCCACTCCGGAAATCATCCAAAACACCAGGATTTTAGCCTGTACACTTTTGGAGCTCTTGACAGGTTGACCCTGGCCACTACCTTAGTTGGAGACAAAGGAAAGAGGAATGAAAGTGGGCGAGAATGGCTTTTCTCTGGAAAGAGGATTAAGGGATCCTAACGAACCTAAACTGAGGGCAGCAACCATGTCAGTTTCCTTCAAATTCAGCAACACTGAGAAGGTTGCAAGTGCACAATAAACATTTGAGGAAGGAAGGAAGGAAAGATGGATGGGAGGAAGGGGAAGGAAAAGAGGAAGGAAGGAGGTAAGGAGGAAGAAAGGAGGGATAGCATCCTCTGTTATCTGAAGTGGAGACAAAATCTGGTAGAGTGCCCATGTGGGCCCTGGGATCAGCAGATCTGAGTTCTGGTCTAGTTCTGACTTAGCATTTGTGTGACCTATGCAAGCACAGAGCCTCTCTGTGGCACAGTTTCTCATCTGTGCAGTGGGAATCAAATATAATAACTTCTATCTCCCTCTGTTGAGGATTAAATAAATGAATAAATGTAAAAAGGTCAGCAGTGCTAAATGTCAGCTTTGATTTAGGTGGAAAGTGTTTGCCAAATAGCTCACATCACAGTTATTTAACTATTCCAAAATAAGGTATGATTTCTTCTTACCTGAAAAAGGCTATTTTTGGGACGAGGGTACTGTTGATTGAGCTCAGGGGCCCTCTACAACTGAGCTCTTTGTATTTTTTATTCTAAGACAGGGTCTCACTAAGTAGCCCAGGCTAACTTCAAACTTTTGATCCTCTGCCTCAGCCTCCTGTCACTGGGATTACAAGTGTGCGCCACCACACCCAGATGACAAGGATCTTTTTGAAATCAGATGAAAGTTCTGATTCCCTTTCTCCAGAAATGGCATGCCATTCTTGGGGTTCAAAGTTTCCTGAAGTCTACCCTGGGTCAAAGGCCTCTGTTCTCTGCTCTCATCCCATAGGCTGTGGCAGAGAGATCTAAGGCAGCATTCATGGAAGAGGCTCTAAGAGGAAGAATATGGGACTATTCTTTCAGAGGGATATGGCAATCATAAGATGGAAGAGCTGGAGATAAGCCTACGTAGCTGGGTGGGTCTGGTCCCTTAGAGCCTCTCCTCTGCTTGGGCCTGGTGTGGTGACTTCCAGCCTGATATCCACCTACAGTGTATAAATGGTTCTGCTAGCAAGTCCTAGGGAATCATGGGCCTGGGTAGCTGATATGTGAGGTCCCTCAGAAAGGTCTTTGGTGCTCTTTCTGTGAATATTATCTCCTGATGCTATTACTTTAGGGTGGCAAGTGGGCGTACCACCATGGGTGGGGCATTTCTTGGAACCTTCATCCTGGCAAAACAGGGTGGTAGTATCATCCTTGCAGCCACAGGAAATAAATGGCAACCCATCTGTCCGTTCATACCACACTATGGGCATACCCAACCTACCCATTCTCTGGGTTCAACATCACAGTCAAAAGAAAGATTTTATCTGGGAGCAAGAGTGGTAGCCACCAGGTAACCTGAGGTGATCAAGAAACTTCAGGGTCAGTGAGCCCATCCTCTCTGGGACAGAAGAGGCTGAGGGAAGGGCTGGAGTCCTGGCTTAGTGGTAGAGTGCTTGCCTAGCATTTATGAGGACTCAGGTTCAAACCCCAGCACCACATTTACAACTAAGTGGAAAAACTAAAACCAGGTGAAAAAATAAATAAAATTGATTTAAAGAGAGGGAGAAGAGGCGCTGAGGAGAGAGCCTTGAGCCTCATAAAAGAAAGGTTGGTTCCCTGGGGTGAAGGCAGGGCCCTGGCCTTTATAGGGTAAAGCCTAGGGGCCTTGGGCTCAGAACGGATTTAAACGGAAAGAATTCAGTGGCAAATGAGGAGATACATTTCTGGCTTCTTGGGATCTTGAGGGCGGGGTTTCATAAGCTAAGCTGGAAGTTGAGACTCTCCCAGGCCATTAACCTTCTTGCACCATTCTCACTTGTCCTAGAACATCTCCCTCCACCTGTCAGTGGCTGCAGTGGTTTGAGAGCAGAACTGAGAGTTGCTCAGCTGAGGAGTCATTGTGCCCCTTCAGGGTGATGGGTGCCAAGCACCAGTCAGGCCAGTTACTGGTGCTCACTAGCCGCCCCCCTCCCGTGACCGGGCCTGAAAACACAGACAGACAGCACCTCCTGAACTTGCGCTGGGGGTGCAGGGGAGTGACAATGGCAATTTCATGTTCTACCCTGCCTGGGCAGGGACAGGTTGAGCCCTGCAGGTTGCACCATATCCCCATAGGGCGGGGGATCCCCTCCCAGGGAGTGGCCAGCTCAGGCCCCAACAGGCCCAGTGGGGGTGGTGGGGTAGTAGGCTGCTCACCACAGAGGCACACCTGAATTTGGGCTGGGCAGGTTGGTTTCTTTTCTCTGTGAGAGTTGCAGCCTCAGCACTAGATTTGCAAAAAGCAGTTAAACCAAGGGAAGAGCCTATAAGGGGGTCCTCGGCATAGGCATCTAAGATGGTTAAAAGTTGTTGATGCTGGGTCTGAATCAGTAGCTCAGCGGTCACAGCATTTGCCTGGCATGCGTTAAGACGTAGGTTCAAACCTCAGCACCACCAGATACACAACAAAGTGTCGAAGTAACAAAATCCACATGAAAAACATAAAAATTGATTCTCTCACTTTCCCTCTCTCTTAAAAAAAAAACAAAAAAAAAGTTGTTGAGGCTGTAGACAACTTTCAGATGGGGCAGGTAGTATTGAACTGATAACATAGCCTGGAACATGAAACATTCACTGTATACTAGTTCTACCAATTGCTTAAAGGTATTATCTCATCATTTCTCTTCTCTCTCTCTCTCTTTAAATTAAAAAGAGGGACAGTGAGAGAGAAAGAATCAACTTCATTTAATTTTTCATATGACTTTCGTTGTTCCAATGTTGTAACCGCTAAGCCACCAGTCCAGCACTAAATGGCTTTTTTATAGTCTACAAAATGATAGGTAGTGTTGATTTCTTCTGACATAAGAACCTGTGTGCCCAGTCCCTGGATTCTACCACTTACAGGAGCAAGAAAAAACAGAGGACCAGTGAACAGGAACCCGGTTTGGGCAACAGAGATAAGGCCACTTGTTTACATTCATTGCTAGACCCTGGTTGAAAGCTGCCTGAGACTAGAAGGCAGTATTAGTACTAACCCTGGGTGGATGGCTCCTGCTGCAGAGGGCCCTGCCCCAAGGAAGCACCCAGCCCCCAGGACCTGGCAGCCATTGGCTAATTTAAAAGCATACAACTGGTGTCACTTGCTCATCAATATGTACTGATGCTGCAGCTGAGCTGCTTGCCCGACCCAGGGGAGGAGACAGCAGCAGTGTGCCCAGCCTGGACAGGGTGGGGAGCTGCAGCTGCAGATTGATATAAGAGAAAGACTTGGGGCTACGAGGGGATAGTGGCAGGGGGCCAGGGTCTGGGGAGCTGGACCAGAGCCAGTTTGTGTCTGCTAAGGCCTTGCGTGGGCAGGCTGCCACTCAGCATCAACAGCAGGGAGGAGTCAGGACTACCCCAGGAAGGGCAGTAGGACCTTTGGGTTCAGGCTTCACTGGACTTGGCAGGAGACCCCTCCTCCATGGGTAGCAAACAAAGCAATGACTTCCAGAGTAGAATTGTGGGAGCCAGAGAGCCAGGCTCCTTGGGTGGGAATCAGAGCTGGCAGGCTTGGCCAGGGATGGCCTGGCAGGGGCATCCATGTTAAGGATGCCCTGCTGGACCTGGGCAGAGGCTGTACCTAAGGGTGATTAATTAGTACTGATGGCTTGAGAGACTGAATGTGGCCTGCTTTAAAGGTTCTATGGCTAGCACTTGCCCTGTCCCTGTTCCTGGCTTTATCTTTTTGTACTGAGCAGAGGATAGAGGCAGCAGGCAGATGTATTCGTATGATTCATATTTTTTTCATGCTTTCTTTATTTTCTCTTTCTCTAGTAGCCATTTCTCATCATTTTCTTTCCCTCTTCCATAGTTCCTGTCTTTTTTTCTTATACCATCTGATCCTACAAGTATGACCCCTCCCCACTTTTGGCATCTCTCTCTCTCTCATTTTTGTACTAGGAATTGAATGTAGAGGTGCTGTACCACTGAGCTACATCCCCAGACCCCCACCTTTTTTAAAATTTTGAGACGAGGTCTCATTAAGTTGTTGAGGCTGCCCTTGAACTTTTCATCCTCCTGCCTCAGCCTCCCAGGTAGGTAGGATTACAGGTGTGGACCCTGAACCAGCCAGTCTCTCTTTTTTCTATGATAATAGTTATAAAGTGTAAATTTACATACAGTAAAATGCACAGATCTTAAGTGTACAGCTTGACACTTTTTAACATTTGTACACACTTGGAAAACCAGATCTATATGTAGATCTGGTGATCTACATATAGAATGTTTCCATCATCCCTGAAGTTTCCTCCTCTGCCTACAGGGCTTGTGCCCATTAATCTGACATCTCTCACCTTAGAGAAGTTTTGTCCTGACCTCTTTATAATGTCTTCTGATGCACATTTTACCTCTCATTCTTGTTCTTTTGTCCATCTCATGTGCGCAAGAGAGAGAACCTCAGCGAAGGGAGGAGGGTCAGGATGGGAGGAAGGGCCACAGGACCTTTCCTGTGAGTGAGGATGGAGATGGAGATAGATGGAGGGCCTCGTCTTGCTGGCTAGGGCCACAGAGGAAGTGTTGCTTTTCTCATCATGCCTCTCTCTCTTCTCTCCTTCTCGCTTACCAAGCTGCTCCCTGAGCTCTTTATAAACACTGACAATTCTGGCCAAGAAAGACTTGCCTACATCCAAGAGAGACAGAGAGGAAGAAGAGACACACGTCGTTGGCTTGGGAACCACTCTTTAGCCCACAGGAAGTCAGTTCAAAGGAGGTTTTTCTCTGTCAATTGCCCTTCTGTTTCTTCTAGTCTGGGGAACACATTAGCACACTCACAGGAGACAGTGGAGCTCACAAGGACTGAGACGACCATGCTGGTGGCACAGATTGGAAGGCTCTTCTCCAGGCCAACAGTTGGGTCCCTTGTGTTGCCAACCCTGTAGAACTTGTACAGGAGCGCCACCATAGGCAGTAGGGGGTTGGAAGATGGAAGACCCGTAACTGCCCTCAAGGGGTTTGCTGCCCACTTGGCACAAAACGTACTTTTAAAGCATTTGAGCAGCCATGAGCAGGATGTAATTAACCACCAAGTGAGGTTGCACCAACCCCTGCCTCTGCTCCGCAGAGATGAGCATAGCCGCCACATAAGCCCTGTGTTGCCAAGACAAGGCAGACCAACCTTGCTGCCACTTCAGTAACAATCTGATGTGGAGATTCAGGTTCTCAGCAAATACTAATTGAGCAGGTGGCCATATCAAATGCTGCTCTAGGTCAGGGAGGTAAGCAGAAAACAAGAAGGAAATGCTGTAACCAGAACCTTCATTTTGACGAGATTTCTTGCAGTTTTTCTTTTACATTATTATGGATAATATGGAGAAATATGGGCTGAACAGTGCAGTTAGGAGGGCACAGAGCTAATTGCTTAACCTGCAAGGGTTACTGGTCTAGTTTAAGCCTAATGGGGATATCTTGTGACATGTCATTGGGCTCTGTTTTCAGTTGACTTATTTTTCCCAAATGAAAAACTGAAAGTTCAGTTCAAAAGTATCCAAACTCTACCTCTGCTGACCACTTGTTAAAGTTTTACCACAGTCATGTTCTTGCTCTTTCTAATACACACACATTTATTTTTGCTGAATAATTTGAAAGTAATTTGTAGACATCATAACACTTTACCTCTAAAAACTTTAGTATGCATTTCCAAAAAACAAGGAATTTATCATACATAATAAATGCCACTACCATGCATAATAAAATGAACAATATTGAACTTGTTTAACCCCAGATATTTGGGAGACAAATGCAGAAGTATCCCACGTTCAAGGCAACTTAGTGAGATCCTATCTCAAAACCAGGAAATTTTTAAAAGGACTTAGGATGTGCAAATGATGTTAGAATATGCCTAGGTTCAGATCCCAGTATGGGGGAGGGAGAAAGGAAAAACAGAAAGTCAATAAGTACCAGTCAGGCATCGTAGCACATGCCTATAATAGCAGTGATTTAGGAGGCTGAGGCAGGAGGATTGCAAGTTTGAGGTCAGACTCAGCAACTTAGCAAGGCTCTATGCAATTTATTGAGATCCTGACTCAAAATTTAAAAAAGTATAAAGAGTTGAGGATGTAGCTCGTGGTAAAGCACCCCTGTGTTCAATCCCCAGTAACAAAAAAAGAAAAAAAATCCAGTAAATACCATCTTATACAGTCCATATTAAAATTTTCCCAGTTGGCCCATGGCTTTTTTCCCCCAAGATTCAATCTTGTCTTTTTAGTCCCTGAACCTAGAACAGTTACTTGTCTTTTTTGCCTTTTACCAGATTGACCTTTTAGAAAAGTCCAGGCTAGTTGTGTTGTAGAATGTTCCACATGCTGGATATGTTGGATTATGTCCTCATTATTAGATCTGAATTATAAACCTTTGTCAAGAATGCCACAAAGATTGATGATGTATGCTTTAAAAAAATTTTTTTTATCAGTTTTATTTATTTTCCATCTGGCCGTGGTTTCTCTGACACTTAGTTGTGTATGTGGTGCTGGGGTTTGAACCCAGGCCCTCCTGCATGCCAGGCAAGCACTCCAACCACTGAACCACCACTCTAGCCCCGATGTATACTTCTTATTGTGCCAAATCAGGAATTAAATTGTCACATAGTCCTATAACCGGCGATGCTACTTTTGGCCATTTGGTTAAGGTGGCCATCAGATCTCTTTCTTAAGGATGCTTCTTCCTTTTGGTAATTAGTAAGTCATTTAGTTTTTCATCTGGCTTTTGTTGCTCCAACACTTAGTTATATATGTGATACTGGGGTTCGAACCTGAGTTCATGGGTGATAACTGCTGAGCCACCATTCCAGCTGGGTGATTTTTGTTTGAATCTATATTTTCTAATCCTATCATTTCTTCTACATTTACTAGCCAGCACTTTTCTGTAAAGAAAAGCTTCCTATCTGCCCCTTCTTCTCTCTTCTGAGTTTCATTGTAGACTAATGGATTATATTGCCTGTCATGTGCAAGTGCGCGGGTTTGAAGCCCAGCATCACAACTAAGTGTCGGAGTAATGAGGGTCACATGAAAAACTAAATAAAACTGATTTTCTTTAAAAAAAAAATCCATTGCTTCATTATGCTATTTGATATACAAAGTGGTCATCAAGCTGGCTCCTAAATCCTTCTTTTTGCCCCCAAATTTATTTAGTAAAAGGACAAGGCACCTCCAAGGTCCTTTTGACATAACCCCATTTGTCTTTCGATCTGTAGTCCAACAAACTCTTTACTTTTTGTTCCAAGAAACTGTCCTGTGTTTACCTTGAACTTTTCCTTCACTCTCCAACGAGTCTTTATTTCTTTTACTGGAGAGTAGTTTGCAGAAACCAGGATCTGGACGTTAGTTCTGCTCATCCATTACTTTTATCAATGACTTATATAAGGCATAAGGAATGCTTAAATTTACAGAAGATTCAGAAGTGGGAGGGGAAGTCAAATATATGACAGAAGAATCAATATTCAAAATGACTTCAGTAAGATGAAATGTGGGCCAAAATCAATAGGTTTAAGAGAGAGAATAATGAAGTCCTGTGCTAAATTGGAAAAGCTAATTACCTAATTTCAGATTTGGGGGAAGTTTTTATTGAATCAAAGTGGTATAAAAAATAGTTATGGGGGCTGGAGCGGTGGCTCAGTGGTTACGGCGCTTGCTCGGCATGCGCAAGTACACGGGTTCAAACCCCAGCACCCACGTACACAACTAAGTGTCAGAGCAACGAAAGCCATGTGAAAAACTCAACAAAAATTGATTCTCTCTCTCTCTCACTGTCCT
>PVKS010022841.1:0-25819 GCA_004027875.1 Aplodontia rufa
AAATGAATTGATATAAATATGCTACATATTCAAATTTTTCAGATTGTGCTTGTATCATAAGCAAAATCAAAGTAACAAACCCCGAAAGCACTGTATAGATTCCCTATCTTTCAATATCTCTCAAATTTGTAAAGAAAATTTGTTATGTTAGAAATAATCATAAAGGAGCTGTAGCGCTGGCTCAGCAGTTACAGTGCTTACCCAGTATGCATGAATACACAGGTTCAAACCACGGCATCCACATGCACAACTAAGTGTCAGAGCAACAAATGCCATGTGAAAAACTCAATAAAAAGTGATTTTCTCTGCCTCTCTCTCACTGTCCTTCTCTCTTAAAAAAAAATAAAGAATCATAAAGGAGATATTAAAAACATCATAGTGTAATAATGTAGGGTCATATTGTTATAGCAAAATCTAGGACAAATGCTCTTTATGCTGATGTTAAGATTACAGTGTCACATTGCTGGTGGGACTGCAAACTGGTTCAGCCACTCTGGAAAGCAGTGGAGACTCCTCAAAAAATTAGAGATGGAACCGCCTTATGACCTAGCTATCCCACTCCTGGGTATTTTCCTGTAAGAGTTAGAATTGGCATATTATAGAGATACAACTTCATCAATGTTTATAGCACATCAATTTACTACAGCTAGATTATGGAAGCAACCCAGATGGCTCTCTCTTGATGATTGGATTCAAAAACTTTGATACATATATACAATGTAATACTACTCAGCTATTAGAGAAAACAATATTATGGCTTTTGCAGCCAAATGGATGGAGTTGGAAAAAATTATGCTGAGTGAAGTATGCCAATTTCAATGACTCAAGGGCTGAATGTTTTATCTCATTTGTGGAAGCTAGAATACAACCGGAAACAGTATGATAGATGGTTAAGCTAATAATAACCCCAACATATAAGAAGTTTTACACAAACAGGGGGAACATCGCCTAGGATACCTGGAGACATAGGGAGCCCGGTGGGGTGAGGAGGGATTAGGAAGGATATCAAGGAGACTGGAGGGAGGGATTATGGGGGAATCAACTCAGAAGGAAATCTCTGACCTTCATGAGAGGTACATTTAACACAGGGGTTCAATTGGGGGAAACATAGATCCATGGGGAACCCAAAGGGGGAAACCATGGAATGGCATCAGCCTTATCTAACTATGTGAATATACACTTGTTCTTGATTGTTTGATAATGATTTCCTCTGAATTGTAAGTCCATATTCAACTAATAAAAAAAGACCCTCTTACTGTTCATTCTTTTTAATTTCTCACTTTTTGCTAATATGTATACACATTTAATTTCTATCGTTTTTACTGAAACAATCAAAATTGTATTTTTTCCTATTTGAAAACATGCTTCTGTGGAGTTTTAACCTTTTGCTGTGAAAGGTTTGAGAACGGATTACCTGGGAAACTGCTTTTCTATTCATGTGCATAACAGCTGAATGCAGCTGTTTTCTTAAGCATCCCTGGAACAGCTGAGCACTCTCTCCTGGTCCCCAGATTTCAAACTGAGGGAACTAAATTACCAAAGATACATTGGAATGTATCTGATCAAGGAATTCACTTTCCGTTCATCTGCTACAGCTTTAAGTGATTGACCTCTGTGGGCATAGATATGGATTAAATCCTCTTCTGTAACTCTTTTCCTTTCTGCATATGGGTGTATGCATTAACAAACCATATCTACCATAATTGTACATCAGAGACCTAGTGATAAAGAAGACCCAAAATAGGCAAGTTCCAAATTGAAGTCTCAATCTTAGAAATAATTTAACTAACTGTAAAGTTCTTATCTATCATCTGGTGTTTGTGTTGATCCTCAGACAACAGGTACAGCAATCTGGAGAAGTGGCATAAAACAAAACTGTTTTTATTCATTGGGGATAGATAAAATCACTTGGTGTCAGGTACTAAAGATGGTTCACATTCTGCCCTCAATTAAACTTGGTTTTCTGAATAATCTAGTACTGACCAAATGGAAAGGATACATATATACAATGGAATACTAGTTGGCTTTAGTGCAAAGGTCATTGTTTCTAAAATAATAATTCCACTACATGTAGAACATATATGTACTATATTGTAGAGTGTAATTAATTCATTGTATGAATCTACATACAATGATCCATTGTATGGATCTATCAATGATTAAATCATTGACGGTGTAAAAATTGCTATTTTAGGGGCTGGAGTAGTGGGTCAGCAGTTCCAGCGCTTGCCTAGCATGCACAAATTCACAGGTTCAAACCCCAGCACCACGTACACAGCAAAGTGTTGGAACAATGAAAGCCACGTGAAAAACTAAAGAAAAATTTATTCTCTCTCTCTGTTGCTCTCTTTAAAAAAATGCTATTTCAATGAATATTAAGTAATTTCAGCTTAAATGTATCTTATCATTTTATATATGGAATATATAATTTAAATGTAAATAGAATATATAATACAGTCTTACTTTATATATATACATATGTATATGTATATATTTGTGTATAATATATTAATATATATATATATATTTATATATTCTTTCTGGGACTTCTTACCATTAAGAAATAATAGTTTACTCTAGTTGTTCTTCATTACCTTGACTTGAACTCATTGTCCCATTGAAATTATGTTTTTATTTCAGCCATGTAATTTTCATAGATTAACAATACAGTTGATATTATTTCTTCCCAAAATATCACTCTGCAGATGATTATGGACATGCAACACTATATTGTTCTCCATAAAAAGAAATGTGATGGACTTCCTGATGTTCACAATGACATATGAAATATTTTTCAAAATATCATCATCTAAAGATCATCCTCTCTCATTTTATTACTTCTGCTAAAGTAATGCATGAGATCCATACCCTTGTAGTGCTGCTGGTAGCTCAGGTGATTATAGAGAGGACATGAGCTCTGAAAAGAAAGTATTGACCCTTGTGCTATGGCACACAGTTCCAACTTTTTATCTTCAAGGAAACGCATCATGCTTTCTCTGATAGGGTCCAACCACCCCTGTGGCTGCTTGCTGTCAAATCCTATCAAATCCCAGTTATTTGAATTGTTCTGAAGGCTTCAGGCTATGTTTCAGTGCATCATGTATTCTAATCTTCACCTGAAGGTAATATTGCTTTTATTTAGTTCAATATAAGTCTTTGATTTTATTTTTGTGTGCCTGCCTCATTAGATGATCAACATATATTTTCTCACTGGAAAATAAACATTTTTTTCTATTGTAATGTTATATTGTAGATTGAATCTACACACCATTTTAATTTATTGACTCTGATGTCTTTATAAAAAACATTTCACAAAAATCCATACAATAAGATTAGCTGAGGAAGAAACAAGCAAAAAGAAACAAATTTTATTTTTCAATTAAAAAAATTTACAAGCCTAACAAAACGGTTCTTAGCTTTTCAAAACCGGGGCTCTGAAATAAAATTAAACTATTTTGCAGTATTAAGCTCTTGCGAGGGGGTTGGAGCAGTGGTTTAGCTGTATCAGGCTTGCCTGGCATGCATGAGGACCTGGGTTCTTACCCCAGCAGCTCTGACACAACTGGGTGTCAGAGCAATGAAAACCAGATGAAAAACTAACAAACATTGATTCTCTGTTTCTCTCTCTCCCCCTCTCTCTCACTAAAAATAAAGTTCATGGGAAATTGAATTGTATGATATTGTTAAAAAAAAGTCACAAAGATAAAATGTAAAATTAGAGAAATAGCCATGGCAGCCAAGTTTTTTAAAAATTTTAAAAAATATTTTGAGAGATTTGCTGAAAGAACCATTTAGTCATTCTAATATTTCAAAAACTTCTACAAGTAACACTTGACCTGTAACCAGTGACAGAAGAAAAGGAGCAGATGGTTAAAGACAACCATAGAGAGTTCCCTTGAAAGTGTTGAGATGTTAAAAATAAAACATCAAAACAAAAATGTACTATGGTATATTTATGGAGAGATTTTTATTCCCCCAGAGGATAAAAATGTTGGCAATGTTAAAAGGAAGAGACTGTGTGTGTGTATGTGTGTCTGTGTGTGAGACACAGAGAGAGAGGTTTAAGTATGTGTGAGTGTGTGTTTGGGGGTTCTCGTAGTAGGTTACATATATGAACAGAACAACTAGAACACAAGGTGCCTCAACTACTGCAAGCTAGTGCTGGAAATATGTGTTATATTTTAAGGGCAAAAATGAAATTAATATTTGTAGCATTTATGTAAAGTTCCTGGGAGTTTCCTTATTAAATTAAAGCTCTAATTATCTGATCTGGCTCTTTTTCTTTACCTAAAATGCCTTTTTCTTATTATGTAGTTTTTAAAAATTTCAGGCGCAAATTTGATAGGGAGGTAGAAGCATGGAATGACAAACAGATCTCTTATAATATGAAACTATGATCTAGAGGGGGCTATGTAGGCATGTATGACTTTAGTGTAGCCTTTCTGAGTAGCACTAGACAGATGGCTGAGATAAAATTACATTTCTGGGCCTTATATTCCTGAAAATATACTAAATTTTTATTTTCCCGTAGCATAATGAAATTCTGCCTGTATGGACTTTAGTAAAAGAACAAATGCTACAAAATGATGACACTGTGTTGAGTTCTCCTTCCGGAACATGAAGAGTTGATGCTGCTTCAACAGTGAAATATTCTCCAAGTCATTATTGGCTGCTTCGTTTCATTGAGACGGCCATTTTCTTTCTGTTCCCTTCTCTGCTTAGATTATTTGGAGATTTTAGGGGCCCTTTCCCTGGTTCCTGATAGATTCCAACATTAAAGTTGTTTACTTACTTTCTATGTGTGCTTAGAAAAAAGTATTAATATTTCCTCATTCATAAGTATTAGCATAGTAATAAGGTGAGAAGCAATTTTTATTTAGTTTTTCATGTGACTTTTGTACCTTGGACACTTTGTTGTGCACATGGTTCTGGGGTTTGAACCTGCATACTTGTGCATGCCAAGCAAGGACTGTAACCACAGAGCCACCACTCCAGCCCAGCATAGTAATAAGGTGAATATATAACTACATCAAACCATAAAGTTTTATTTACTGTTTGGTTTTTGTCTATTCTAAAGATAAAGGAATACAAATATAAGGATATTTTACAAACCAAAATTAAATAATTTAATTTATATTGAAATTACTGCATATCTATTACCAATGTTAAGTTTTCCATGATATTCTATTGTTTGTATTTATTTTTTCTATTGTTTTTAAAGAGAGAGAATTACAGTGAGAGAAAGAGAGATAGAGAATATCTTTTTATTTAGTTTTTTCGCATGACTTTCTTTGCTCTGACACTTGGTTGTGTACATGGGTGCTGGGGTTTGAACCTGTGTACTTGTGCATGTCGGGCAAGCACTGCAAACACCTAGCCACAGCTCCAGCCCCCATGTTACTCCATTTTAAACTTACTTTAAATTCTTGAAAATGATTGAATTATGAAGGATCTACTGTATTTGTTTAGGTTTTTATATTTGACATTTGAAAAACTTTTTTGCTAAAGCTAATATTTTGATGGATATCTTTGTACAGTAACATTGGTTGCAGGGTAACATATGTTACATATTCTAAAAACTTACTCAAATTGTACACTAATTCATTTCTCATGTTTGACATTTTGAAGGATTCCATTACTCATGCAAATATTTCTTGAGTTTCTATACTGTGCTAGGCATTCAACTTGATGTTGCAAATGATAGTCTTTTCTTTGAATTCACAGTTTCAAGAAAGAAGCAAAATTATTAAAAGATGCAAAATTGGACTAAAATGAAAATATATTAAGTTCTAGATACTGAAAGCATGTATGAAAAGGAAATATTTAAAGGGACTACAGACTCTCAAAGAACATAAATGCAATACATTTTTAAGTGGAAAATATTTTCAATAATTGCTGAAATCTTAGAATTTCCGAAGTCCACGAAAAGAAAATGACAAAAAAGACTTAAAAAGTCTTTGATACAGGCAATCCAGAATTTAAATTTCCTTAGACATTCTGACCTACACCTAAAGCTGTGACTTGATATTCTTTGAAAATTAGAAATTCTGATTGACTTTTCTTACCTTAATATTTATTATTGCCATTTATAATAGATTTTAAAACTTCAAATCCATTAGGAAATTGAGTATCACTCTAAACATATTTTACAAGCTCCTCTCAAATAATATCTATTAAGTTGATCATAAGCTTTCTGCCATAATTTATTCATTGTTAGTATCAACTGATCTGCTTCCAGAGGGATTGTCTTAGTTGAGAAGTTCTCAGTTTCTGCCACTCTCTTCACTCACTCTCTTCAATGCCCAGATGTCCTTTGTTTACTCACTTTGGTGTATCTCAGAGGTTTATTAAAAAAAAAAAAAAAGAAGGACAAGGTTCAGGTTTGCCCTCACCTTGTATCTTTGGCATGGAGACCACCACAACAATCACAGTGTGGGAATTTATAATTCAGTTACTTTTTAACAAGTTGAATTATCTAAAAGCATAAAATTTTACTGCTACATTAACCCATTTGTCCCATTATCCTAGATGTACATCTATAAAAATATATATAAAGCATAGTGTTCATAAAAACTTGAGTATGTAATTTGTATAATACATAATCTAATTATATAAAATATACATTGATATATATGTGTATACACATATGAGTTCTAGATTATGATTTCTAATCTATTTTTCTGCACCCATGTCAGTTTTATTGAAATATCAGCAAAATTGAAAACTTGGGGACTTAATGGGTTAAAGGCAATTGATT
The DNA here is from genome assembly GCA_004027875.1 of Aplodontia rufa. Classification (NCBI taxonomy): domain Eukaryota; kingdom Metazoa; phylum Chordata; class Mammalia; order Rodentia; family Aplodontiidae; genus Aplodontia; species Aplodontia rufa. The sequence continues at coordinate 6,758 of PVKS010022841.1, forward strand.
TATCACAAATTCCCCCAATTTTTCCATCTCATACCACCAAGTGCTTTTTTCAAGTAATATTTCCTTAAAACAATTCCTTTTTAGATTTGTGAATTCTGAAATATCTTATTTGTAGCTTGGTGGAGATATTTATAATCAACTAGAAGGAAAACTTTAGGAGTGTCTATTTCAGAGAAGTGCTCTCTGAAGTATGCTAAGCCTGTATTTCAGACTGCTTTAAAATTGGTCCCAGAGATGACTGAGGATATGAGGAATGGGTTGCCCACAGTTGGGTTCTTCGATGAGGGATGGTGCAATGGTAAGAACACTTACATAGAAGTCTTAAACCTTTGATTATACAGAACTGAGTCTGCACATTATTAACTGGGTGGATGTTCCCAGCAAGACATTTAAATTTTTTCATTTATTAGTTTCTTCATCTTTAAGGGCAAGTGGTTATGTCTATCCTTGCTATCATGAGAATGCTATTGATGCCTCTTCATATAATAGATATGAACATATTACAAACTCTATGACCATAAAAGTGAAAAAGTTATAATAAATTTTAGGGACTACAAGTGATTAGATCTGCATTTAAGTTGTGTGGTAGTTGATGGAATCTTAGGATTTGGAGAGAAATACATTCTTTTATTATTCTCCAAGGGGACACAAGATTTAGAATTCACAGTTATACTAATTAGCTTATATGTATAGAAAGGAAAACATCAATAAGATCAAACATTTATTATTCTGGGTGTCATAGGTATCAGATCTGTAAGTATGCCTTTTTGATTCATGAGGAAAAGAAAGAGAGAATAAGGGAAAGAGAAAATGCAGAGATAAAACATGAGTCAAAATTGGTTACTGGGAACTTCAAGAGAAGAAGAGCAATTTAAATCTATAACTGCTCCAGTCTGTGTTGCTTAGTGTTGCCATTGATCTACCCATCAGGGCTGCTCTCCCCCCACTCAAGTCAATAAAACAAAGCACACAATGGCCAAAGCATGGTTGAAATAAAAGTCATATGCTTAGCAATTAACCACAGGGTTACTTTTTTAGTCAATAGGAGAAAGATCCAGAAAAAAAAAAGTTTATTGGCATGCGTATTCTGAAATCAGCAACATTTGAAGAGAAGCATTCCCTTCTTCCAGTCTAAGTCTTGGGCCCATGTTTTGGAAATTAAACACAAACAAGGGACTTCTGAAATTCTATTCTTAAATGTGGAGAACTGGAATGGATCTCCTAAGATTTACACACACACAAATGCACACATGAGCACACACACATACACACATTCTGTTTTTTGTTTTTTTCCAGGGCTGAGGACAGAACTTGGGGCCTTGTGTGCATGCTAAGCAAGCACTCTGCCACTGAGCTAAATCCCCAACCTCTCTGCACAAACTCTTTCACCATGATATCTTATAGGATGATAAAAAGGAGAAAAGACATTGGCTGTTTGGACCAATTAGTTCAGAGGCAGACAGATGTCAAATCCATTTCCTTCAGAAACAGATTTAGTCTTAAAATAGTAGTTTTGTTACCTTTTTTCTAAAACATAAAATCAAACTTCATGATCGAATTCTGAAAGTCTTCTTGTATTTCCACAGGAAGAGACTAAGTTAACAACTCTAGAGAGTAAGGCATTTATCAACCCCCAATTATAAAGCATCAACTCTTAAGCTATTCAAATCAAAGTTTCTATATTTGCTATTTCTATCTTTTCTTTCTTGTTACCTCCAGAACAAAGTGCTCATACATGAGGTATTTTATCACATAGCTAGCATTTGAATATACACAAATATCTGTAACATATTTGAATGTTTGCAGAAGATGTAAGGTTAAGTCCCATACATGACCTTAGGACATATTAGCTGAAGAAAAAAAAAGTATTTCCAAGCCCCAGGAGTTGTAAGAGTTAACTAGAAAAGCCAAGAAAAACACTTGCAATGAAATTCAGAACAATATTGCAGATGTGTGGTGCTTACAGGAGGTGGAGCCCATTTAGATAGCATGCATACTCACTGTGCAAAATTATTTCACATCCTAAAACAATCTCTCAGAAATTCTACAAACTGCAAAGCAAGGCAGTTTGGTTACATTCCTAAATATAAAGAAGAAAGAAAAAAATGCACCAAGAGTAAAAAATCCTGGTTACTCACGATTCTTTTCACCTCTCCACCTTGACCCAGCTTTCATTCTGCCCGAGATACCCACAGGAGAAGTTATGTCTGCCATCGAGAGCAGCAGCATCAGTAACAGCACAGCCATGCCAGGTAAAAATAACCTCTGTGGAGATTCCTGTCACCGACGAACCTGAAGGCTCTTACTGGGAATAGAAACCTGGAGCCAATCCTGTCATTTTATTCTGCAGAAGTGCAAAGATGCTGTTTTTCCCATAAATTTTAAAAAAGCAGGTATGTTCTCATCAGACTTTTCCATTTGAATTATGCAAGAAATGTTAAAAAAAATTTAGAAGGATGTAAAACCTTTTCTCTATACATAAGCACAAATGTCAGGAGACAGAAGCTAACAGTTTTCTTGGTCTTTTTGCAGCTACTAGTTCCTAACCAGCTCCTGCCATCTCTCACTCCTTCGAAATGTTTGTCAACATATTTCATAACATGGTAATAGGAAAAAGCTGAGATTTTAGAATTTTCCCACCTACCCATTCTGTACCACAGATTATAGTACTTGACGAAACAGAATATTTAATTTTGGCACTGCAAACCACACCTCATTTCAAACAGAGGTGGTTGTTAAGGGAGGGGAAAAATGCACTTGCTAGCAGAGCTCTGTTTAACATCTTGGAAAAGGAATTAGATGTATAAATATCTGCTGCTAAGACATGATAAAAATACCTCTGAAAAAGGGGAGTGGTAAACAATCAGCTTTCCTTCTCAGCTCCTACCATGCAATTTCTGTAGTCAGAGAATAATGTATAAAGACAGTCTGCCAAAAATATCTCAGATCCGTGAAGCAGGCAAGATGTAAAGTACATTGCCCATTCCAGGATCCTCCGCAGTGCATCATAAGCACTTGTTTGTTTTGTAAATACATGATGGTATATTCCAACTCTTCTGTTTCCCACATAATCATTTTTATCACCTCATGAGCCTGGCAGGTTTTTCAGCAAATCATACTTCTGTGTTTTTTACAAAGAAGTCTATTTCCTATGGGTAAATAAAAATTTTGTCTTGATTATTTTGGAACTCTCCTGTAATGACACAAGACTGTCTTTACAGAGGGGGAAATTTATTTATTCTTATTAGTAAAAAAATAAATGTATGTTTCCAAGAACATTATAGAGCAAAAATCTACATATATAATTTTTACAAGCACATAAAGCTATTTTTAGATACTGTTAAATACATAGTTAAATTCTACAACCTGACCTACTTCTGCACTTAAATAGTTCACACAGCTGCTGAAATATATTTCTAAAATGCATATCTGATCATGTGCTATTTACTGTCAGTCCCTTGATCGGTAGCAGGGAATTAAAAAAAAAAATCTATTGCCGGAAGGCATATAGAACAAATGAGTAAAGTAAGCTGGTGTAAGACAATAGGGGAAGGTGGGGAGTGTGGCCATGTGCAGAGAATGCTGGTAAATGCCACTCAACTTCAGTGGAACATTGTCATGTGGGTTGTAATTTCAGGGTTGCCAGATGTTCCAATTTTAAGCAGAATTTTAACATTCTGATTATTGTGAACAATCTCCTAATTTTTAAACAAAAGAAACACAACTCTGAACTTTTATTGGCATATGAGACAGAATGTTTTAAATGTGTTTCCAAACTAAATTTCTCAGACTCTTTAATTAAAAATTATGCTTTGAATGCTCACAAGGCATCAGATATTTGATTAATAGCAAATATCCATAAAGTAAGGTTAAGAGGATACATATGTATAAATGATTTTTCATATAATATATAAATGTGATGAAAAATTCATATGCAGTTTCTGAGGAATCACAGAGGAGGAACTATCTGTTACCTGGGAGTATCAAAGAATGCTTTTCATTTTTTCTTATTCCCACTATGAGCTGTACAATCTAGTCATACCAGGAAACTCCCCTTTCTCTAAGAGAACATGAACCTCCAGTTATCATGTCTTATTTTTATCTATTATCTTTCTTCTCATTCTCATCTCTGATTTTTTATAACTCCATTAATGACTAAGAACTTAACAAGTGTTTATCTTATTAAATTTTCCCAGGAATACTTATCCATTTTTCGCATTTTCTCATGACTTGTTTCCCTAGAATTGGAAAGATCAACACTCTAGTTTAAAGTTTAAGTGTGTATTGTGTGTTTGTGTGTGTGTGTGTGTGTGTGTGTGTATGTAGACATATACTTTCAACACTAGGTATGGAGCTCATTTTGTACCTGGTTTTGGTTTCTTTGTATTCTAAATTCAATAGTGATTGCTCTATGTAGAAGAAAATTATCAAAAGTTTGTTCAACTGATAACACATTTTACAATGTGATAGATATTAATGTGAATGGGTAGATTAGAACATTTAAATATGACATTAAAGGAGCCAGTTTTCTTTCATCCTCTGGACATATATTTATGCGTTGTCCCTTCTTTTCTTTAGTTATTAAGTTTATAGGATGTTATAGATAAACAGGAAATCCTGGTTACATTCATTCCCTTTCTGTTTAAATGAATCATAATTATCAAATAAAGGAAGCACCTCAGTCTGTTATAAGCTATGCTACGCTAGTGAAAGCCTGAAGCTTATCTTCTACATTAACTTTGATATCATGAGTATTGAGAGATCATCATAGAGGCACAACTATAAATATTGTAAGCTGGATCTAGGAACACATTCTAAGACCAGCTTTCAAATCTGCAAAATTTCAGTGTAAATGCCCTGGAGATTATCAGTAGATGGACTTAGTCTGCTTTAAAATAATGAATTGGTACAATGTCAGTTATTTGGCAGTCACATCCTAAACTGTGCATGTCCACATCTATTTTCACTTTAGAACATTAAGAAGACAAAGAACATTTCTTCGCTATATCTTTCCTCTTGTTTCAAGCACTCCTTCCATTTGTCAGTGAAAACACATCTTGCTCTGAGCCTTGGAGTTGCGCAATGAGCAATCTCACTTTTCCAGAGTAGAACTGATCATTACACTAATGTCCACTTTCCTAATAAATATATTGTGACTCATGGATGTTAATGACATTGATTCAAAGCCTCCTGTTATTCTTTCATTCAACAAATTTTTTATTGATGCATTATAGTTGTAAATATTCAAGGGATTTGTAGTTACACATTCACACATGTGTAACTACAAATATATTTTGGCACAATGAGTACCCAACATGAGTTAGGATCTAGGCCAATTACTGAAGTGTTGAAATGAATCAACAGATGTGGTTCCTAACTTCATGGAGATGACAGTCGAGTGAGCAGAAAAGACACTATATGCTGAAATCCCACTTTTAAGTGCATAATTATAAATTGCATGCACAATGAAGTACACAGGCAGATTTCAAAGAGAGATTATAAAAAAGGTAACTTAATTTTGAGGGTTTTTTGAGAAAGTGTGCATCAAGCCAAGGTAGAAAAGATGAATAAGCACATTTGAGACCAAAGTGGGATAAAGGAAGCAGAGAAGAGGTGTGCAGCACACAGAAATCTCGTGCAAACGATTGTCAGGCATAAAGGAGTTTGGTACATGTTACAGTGAATGATTAGCTAAAGAAATAGAGATCTTTCCAGTTTGGGCCTGAGAACATGTTAAGCATTCTGAAGCGTATGCTAGGCTTTAAGATATTTTTGCTTTAAAGGGTTACTCTCCCTTCAATAGAGAGAATATGGAAGGGGAAGACCAGTTAGAAGACTAATCTATTATTTAAGTGAAAAATACAGTGATAGAAATAAAGAAAGATGAATAGATTAGAAGCATATTTGGTAGACAAAATCAACAAGACTGGCTGGTGAGCTGTACATAGAGGATGAAGGAAAAACGATTCTGGATGCTGCTGGGTGTTGGGACGAATTTAGGAGATATGTTTACTGAAGCAGATTTGGGGATCATAGATGAAGGGGGAATGTTTTAGTTCCTGTCTTTGTAAAATAAGCTCACAACGTGTCACCATCACTCTAAACCAGATGAAAAATGAATGCTAAATTTTGTGTGAGAAGAAGAAAATTACATACCAATATAAAAAATAAGAATCCCCCCAGTGAAAATCATCCTATTTGTCAACAACATATAAAAGTTTCAATTCTCACATAAGAAGCATTTGAATTAAGTAAAATCAGAATGGCTATAACATAGTTAGTGAATTTAGAGGGAGCAGAATTAAAACTCAAAAATCAGTTAAAGATGATTGTATTAGTCTAAGGCAAGAGATAACATCTTAACGTTTTTGCAGTAAAGATGGACAGATTGACAGATATGAAAGAGGGAAAACTGATAAGATGCAGTGTTACTTCAGTGGGAAAACATACATCCATATTGTTAGATAGACAGTACTGCTCATCCATGAATAATAATAGTTGTTATTTCTTGGACTATGGGTCAATAGCATGGGTGTATCTCCATATTTTGTAAGATAATGCAATATTCTGGGCAAAATACCTTGACTACAACTACAGAAGATAAAAGATACATTTATTCTGGCGCAACTTGGCAGATGACTTGCACAAAACATTACTTTCATTAATCCTCAAACCAATTTTGGGGAGTTCGGCTAATCATTCACCAAACAAAAAAACTCTAATGTAGGAAAGATTAAAATAATTTTTCCAAAATCAAATATCTAAATTAGAAAATGAGATGACTTATGTAATAGTTTAAAAATCTTTTACAAATTCTTTGATACACCCTTCTTCAAAATGTAGATCTGAATTTCCACCCCTCTGAATGTGGAATTCCAGTGAAAATAAGATGGAAGTGACACCATGACTCAGAGACTAGACTTTAAAAGTCATGAATTTCCTTCTTTTATTCTCTCTTTTTGATAAATGTTCTGGGGCAGCCAGCTGTCACTTTGTGAGGAGACTCTGGGAACATGTGGGGAGGTACACACAGGAAGAATCTGGGTACCAGCTGAATACCCAGCTAGAGACCCAAGTCTGTTTACCAACCCTGTGAGTGAGTTTATGGGCCCTGATCACTGCAGACTAGTTGCACAGGTTGGCTGTAACTTTCACAGGAGACCCTAATCAAAACCAGTCAACTAATTTGCTCACACATTCCTGATTCTTTAACACTGTGTGAGACAATAGCAACTTATGGTTTTACAATGCTGAACTTGGTGAATAATTTTTTACACAATTCTTGATCAAAACCTCCTACTCATTCTTTTTATCCTACACACTTCCAAAAATATGATTTTGATTCCCATGTTAGCTGGTTGGTAAAGGTCATGATTGTCATTATAATTTCCATTAACTACATCACTGTCTAATCGTTCTTGTATGAATGGTGTCAAGGAAATTATATTAATATGAGAGACACCAACTGGCAGAGTTGCATTCTAATCAATCTTACAGTTTTTTTTTTCTGTTTGATTAGCAAAGTTTTGTGTTTTGAACATTTTTAAGTCAGGCATTGAACTCTAAGTCTCTAAGTTCACAAAGTTATTAACATTAACAATTCCTAATTTTGTGTCCCAGCCAGGTGGAGGCCACATGAAGAACTAAGTGGAATTGATTTTCTCCCTCTCTCTCTCTCTCTCACTGTCCTTCTTTCTTTAAAAAAAAATCAGATTATTGTAAAACTACCATCACTCTCTCAAATGAAATATTCAGGTTGTACAGGACATGCTCATTTGGTCCCTAGCACAGCATCTGATACTTTGTAGATCCTTAATAAATATCTCAGATAATTGATTCATTGACATGATATTTGTTAAGCAGAAAATCAACATGATCAGACAAACTCTGTGAATGGTGATGTCTAGTCCTTTTTGTTTTCTATTTCCTCTAGGAAGCCCTACATCTATCTCTAGTTCCTGCTTTTGAAAGAGATATGCATGCATTTCTTTGAGAGACTTAAGAAAAAAGGATTTCCCATTGGTTGAAAGCCTTCCACCAATTGTTTTATCTATCAAATTAATCGATAGTATCATAGCAATTAGAAATGAACCAGAACTTAAGGATCAAATGCAATTACTTCACCTGAAATGGATTCAGCAGACGTGTAAAGATAAGTGTGCACTGAAAATGATTTCATAAACATGATCCTATTGTGTCCCTAATGTCATGTTTATGAAAAAAAAATCCTCAGCCACAGTAACTTCTTGCACTTTACACCATTAATTAGAGCAGCTATTTATACACAATATCAATAATTGTTTAATTGGATGAATAAATTAACAAGCAAAAGTAAAGTAAACTGCTTTATGCAAATAACATTAACACCATTTTTATTTTAATTAGGCACCTAAGTATATAATAGACTATTAAAAGGCCTGAAATTCTTTTAGTAGTTATGTGAGCAAGAGATGGCATTATCCATAAAAGGAAGGATTGAGAGAGACACTGTTTGTGCAACAGTTATTAGACATAATCATACTCATAAGTTCAAAATTGAGTTTCCCAGACAGCAAGTAAACATTTAAAAAGAAGAATACAATTAAATTAGAGTCTAACGAACTGTGCAGATATTTAATGCGAGAGTGCTTTGGAAATGGATTAGATAAAAAGATCTATGGGAGAAGTTTTGACTACATGGAACTCAAATTAAACTTTGGTCAAGGGCAAATGTATTAGCACGTTCAGCTTAGGAATCAAAAGATGAGAAAATAGTCCTAAATGCTCATTTTCAAGACCATGTCAAGAGGACTTTGGATGAATGTAACAGACAGCATTGTAGGGCAAGTGATAGTGAAAGAAAATTATTATCATATACCACAGAACACTGATTTGAGGCACACAGAGTCCAGTCTGAGAAATGTGGGGAAATGCTCCAGTCTTGAGTGAGACCATGTGAGGAAGAAGACAGACATCCTAATAAATGGAAAGGAATGTAAAGAATCAACAGATTGAAAAACCGTGTTCTTAATTAGACAAGGTGACACATTTGTCATATCAAATCTTGGACACTGGAGTCACCTCAACTGGATTTCTATGATATTTGAATATCATCAATGTTATAGAACAGGACTATACATACAGTCATTGCTCAGGATAATGTGTTTCTCTGAAAGCTTTGTGAGAGTCTTTGTGAAGTTGACTGTCATTCTATTTATGGGTGACTTTGGCAATTCTATGAAGAGATGGAGTCTATTTCAACATCACTTTAAGCTAAATTAATCTTGTGTCTTCTTTTGATCAAAAGAATGGGGCAAAAGTAGCACATCCTTCTTTTGAAGTTGGGTCTTAAATAACAATGATTCCTTCCAATATGTAAGACTATATCAAATAAATAAAAAATAGTTTAAATAAAAGACCATACAAGACCATACAGTATCTTCTCTGGCTCTTTTGGAACTTTTTCAGGGACTGCCACAAAAGGAATGTGTTCTATCTTACTGGAGGTAGAGAGTCCATGTACAGACAGTTAGCACTAGATGCCAGGCTAGTTTGGGAGCAAGACTCCAAAAGATCTTACAACACAGCTGATAGCAACCAGATGTATTCTACAATGACACTATTATGGTCAAATCCATACCTGCTCAAGGAACTGGTTTTTACTTGACCTCTTTTGATTCAGTCTCCTACTCTGTAAAATGAAGGTAACAACACTCTCTGACTTGTAGGATGGTTCAGAATATTAACTGAGTGAGTACAAATAAACATACCAATTATTACCAAGGATAATGCAAGCACAAATAACATGTGAGTGAATAAAATGATTGTTGTTCTTGATGTATTTTTTGTTATTCATCTTTCACAGAAAAGGAAAATAAGATTCAGAGACTTTAAATGTTTCGCACAATGGCACACAATTATGGGACTATATTTTCTAGGAGTAGACTGATTTGTTCCTGAGTCCAAATTTTTTTTAATTAACTATCACACATTATTGTATTCATCCTATTACCCTGAGTTGCAACAAGACTGGCAACCATTGTGGTTGATGAGTTCATTTGGCTTAGTTTACGCCCATGATGGGGAAAATTATTTATATCTTGCAGAATTTATGTATGTATGTATATCTTAATAAGTTAGGCCATGAAATACACCAACATATATAGAGTACATTAAATATGTAGTGGCTTAATATTTATTGGAAATTATTAGAAATTATTACCATTAGAGAACATTTTATGAATTTAGCTCTGCTTTTTGAAATTTCATATATTTGTGATGGAGGTCAAATTTTATTCAAATGTTCTGCAAATACTAGTATAATTTTTTAAATAGTACATTAATTAGAGAGCTAACCATTTACATAATGATAGACTCAGAAAACAGGAATGCTGAACATCACGAAACATGCACTCAGTCTTTACGCTGATAAAATTCATCTTACTTATAACTAAAATTTAAAACATATTAACATGTATTTTAAAATTAATGCACAAAAATAAGAACCTTGGACCAAAAGATTATGAGAAATCCAAAACTATGATAAAGATCAAAACCAGAAAAAGATCAGGAAACAGTAACATCAACAAAGTATTTTATATCTTCCTCATTATTTTGTCATTTTTATTATAATTATTTGTTCCTAAATATGTCTGGAATTGAGAGAACATGGCATACAGCCAAATTAGAAACTATAAATAGAAATTAAAGTTTAGGGTTTACATACATATATACATATAATGCATATTTGTACATATCCATATGTATGGGTCCGTTTAATCACATATATTTTATTTATTCTAAATCAAATTTGTGACTTACAATATTGATGCTTAAGGAAGAATATTGATATTATTTCACTTATATTGACACAGGCTATGTATACCTATTGCACCTCTAATGTTCATGTTTATACCCCTTCCTCTGGTGACATTTTATACTTCTCAATAACTCTCCTTAAGAAAACTTTTAAACTAAATTTCTATCCAATATTCAATTATTTCATTTCAGTGTATTTGTTCAATCCAGTTAAAACCAGTAGGGTGTTTCTGAAGGTAGAAGCCTCCTTGAATGGAGAAAAAGAAGCACACTTCAGGTATTTTGTGTTTCAAGCTTAATAAAAAGATATATGCATAGTGCCAGATGCCTTCCCCAATAGCTCTATGACTTAAATTGCAGAATATTGTAAGACATTTTTACCTTCAAATGGAAACACTTTGAAAACAAATACCATAGGTAAAGGTTTAACACAAACATTTTTAACTTATTTTTAAGAAGCCAGTATAGAAAAGATGATTCTTGAGTTTTAAAGCAGAAGTAAAGACTTTCACTTGATCTGCAATATCCAAATATATACAAATACAGAGAAAAATAATGCTATACCTACATTTGCTTTAATTATTACATTTATTTGATTTTTTGATAAATAAAGATATCTCCCATATTTGAAAAAAATTTAAATTGTTTTATTTGAAATCATATCAAATGTATGTTCCTATGAAACAATGTTAATAATTTTTTTCTATTTTACATTGACTTTGTCTCCATTATTTCTAGTAGTAGCTTTTTGAAAATGGAGAAAAAAGAATACACGATGATTGGCTAAATATGTTTACATGGAACAACTAAAATTGTGCCTATTTCATTGAAATGAAATGAGATAGCTAGGGAATATTTGGCTTTAAACTGATTAAGTAGTGAAATGAATTTAAAATTATGTTACTGACATACTGTATAGTTTTGCAAATAGAGTTTGACAAATTTAAATTCAAAACCTACACTAAATAATTCATGTGATACATTAATTTTTAGTTTAACCATTTTTACAAGGGTTATCTGATTATACAGCTTAATTTTATAAAAAATTAAAAGTATTCACACATTACCAAATTGGCTGAACTATCTAAATTAGTGACTTTTTGTGGAAAGTACACAGAATAAATGAAATGGAAACAGTTATTTACCAACAGGTTTGGAAATAAGGATGGTGGTAAATGAGGCTTATTTAATTCCAAGTGCATTTATGTGCTGGAACAGCAAATTGCTTGGGTTTAAGCAACTGTCATGCCTAAGTCCCCAAACTGTCTTAAAACTAACTGCATCCCTCTTAAACAGAGCAAAAGCATCTATGGGTGATATGATATATACATGTAGAGTCCAGAATACTTTAAACCTGTCACGTTTATTATTTTTTGTTGTCACTTTTATTTTTGTGGGACAAATCTCTCGCTCACCCAGAATTCACCCTTCTCCTTCTCTATTGATTATGCTGCTTTCACCTCAATTTCTATTATCCTTGCAATACAAATAATTTCTTACTACAACTTTATTTAATAATTTTCTTTATTGCACAAGATATAATACCTCATCCTGTTTGAGGGAAGGTAACACAATTCAAACGTCTAATATATTATAAAACAAACCTAAGGGTTAATGGAAAGAAATTTTCAAAATCAAATAGAAATAATTCATAACATAGAAAAGATAAAAGTAGACAAAACATTAGCATTCTGGTTTCACCATTTGAAAACCAAAAGAAGTTTTGAAATAAATGGGATTAAAACCAGGATGGATTCAATCTTATCTATAGGAAATGGGAATATAAAACTCACCAGAAATAAAAACTGTAAAAAGCTATAAAAATATTTTATTTTTTACTCATAGGGAAACTTTAGGCTATGCATTGCCAATCTTCACTTTCACATCAAAGTGTAAATATTCATAGGAAGTTGCGATATGTTAAATTGTTATCGCACTTTTGCAAAGTGTGAAATCCCAAGAAGCAGCATTGTGGTGTTATGAGGCCCACATTCAGAGCCTGATGATCCCACTCTGGATAAATAGATGTGAGTCGTTCCTCCCAGCTGAGCCTCTATTTTCTCACCCCTGAAATGTATGTTTTAAGAATGCCTGACTCATCAAATTTCTGTGTAGTTCCATTAAGATGACGCCTGGGCATATGATTTATCCCTGTAAATCAACATACTAATACTACTTTTATTAGTTTTCCTAACAGCAGGCCACTGAATGATTTAGTGTTTAGCATTTTTGATGAGGAATGTCAAGATTACCATTCATGGGAAATCCAGTGGAGATTTGCGGGCACAGATGCAGGAAAATGTCTCATGAGTAGTATGGGGGATAGTGAGAAGGGTCAGGATGGAGATGGTGAAATGGAGAAGTACCTAATGCTCTTTTACAATTCTCCAAATTGTTATGTTAATACATGACTGTGTTTATAAGATGTCTTACCTTGTTTGCGCTCTACCTGCACTTTTTAGATATATAGATTTCGAAAAGTTTTATTTCTGGATCAGTAAGCTGCCTTGGACCCATCTTCAGTAAGTTGAAGTTGTTTTTCCTAAAAGATGAGCATTTCTGGTAGGTTGATGGCTATCTGCTTGTGGTTCATAAACCATTGTATGAATTACAATGATCTCTTTCTACTCTACAAAATTACGTTAAATAGTTTTAAAATTATAAGAAATATATTCATTTATACATGACCTGGAACAAATTCTTATTGTGACAATAGGAACAGAAGGCTTAAACATCTGTGTTCTATAGAACGCAGAAAGATTTTGAAAATGGCATGACAGGTCAGTTTTCTACCAGATTTAGATTTCTTTTCAACTCGAACATTGATTGTACAAAATTGCAGGAAAACAGGTACAGAGGACAAGTGGCTGGCAGAGACGCCAGATTCCCCTGCTTGGCACCAAACACAAAATACTCAGACAAATGTCAAGTTCAATGTAGATAAACTCTACATAAAATCTATGTTTATCTTCAAACAATAAAGATCGTGACTCAGAAAACATGGAATAAGAGAAGGGTGGGGAACATACACACACAAACACACACAGACACAGAAACACTCAAGAGATCTAAAATTTGAGTGATGCAGACCAGATCAGAAACTGACTGATCAAGGCAGGAAACGTAGCTCAGTGGTAGTAGAGCAAAGAAGGGAAGAAATAGAGAGGGAGAGAGGGAGAGGATGGGAGAGAGAGAAAGGGAGGAAGGGACAAAGAAAACTTATGACTGACCATTTTTCTAGCTACATATGGGGGTTGAAGAGGAAATCAGAAATAACCTAGATTTCACACTGTCATTCTTGTTGGTTGCATATTTTTATGCTTTAAATAACTACATGCTTTTCTCATTCCATACAGCAACTTCGCCATTCCCAAACAGATTTTGTAGTCTTAAAAATATTTGAAAATTTGAAAATCAATTAAAATCAATTAAAGAAATTTACAGAATTTTGGGTAGAATAGCCCTTACATGTTGCTTTATTTTACATTCAGAATGAGCTGAGGAAGAATCTGCTATATTTGATGGAAAGTCTAGATATATTACATGCTACATTTTCAACTTTCATCCTCCATTATTAGCATTGCATTAACACTAGGTATAAACCAGTAAAATATGAAAGAAGAGAAAATGCCATATATATCTTTTTGTATATTATGGCTGAAGATAAAAATCCATAATTTACATAAGCCCAGGCTCCTTAAAAACCAACTTGACTATCACTCCTTTCTCTTTTTTACCTCTCTTTTTTTCATCTAATTCTACTATGCCTATCTCAAAAAAAAAAAAAAAAACAGTGTCACATCAAGCTCTGATAGAACAAATTTCATCCTGTTTGTTTTTGCATTCAACTAACTGACAGGAAAATCATCTTTTTATTTTTATTTTATTAAAAATTTATTGATACCAGGAATTGAACCCAGGGTTGCTTAACCACCACACTTCATCCCTAGACCTTTCATTTTTTAATTTGAGACAGGTTTTCACTAACTTGGTGATGGTCTCACTAATTTGCTGAGAGTGGCCTCAAACTTATAATCATTCTGCTCTGGACTCCAGAGTTGCTGGGATTAAAGGAGTGTACATGACACTGTGCTTAGGAAAACCATCTAATATAGTATTTTAACAAAAATTAAGTGATTCAGTGTATACTGTCAAAAATAGGCTTTAGTGGGGCTGGAGCAGTAGCTCAGCAGTTACAGCACTTGCCCAGCATGAGGAAGTACATGGGTTCAAACCCCAGCACCCACGCATACGACTAAGTGTCAGAGCAATGAAAGCCATGTAAAAAACTCAATAAAAATTGATTCTCTCTCCTCTCTCTTTCTCTCATTGTTTTTCTCTTTAAAAAAATAGGCCTTAGTTATTTTTCAAAATAATTAATGAAAATATAGAAAGAAATCATTGTGGGCAACACAAAGTTGCCAGCCTATTGAGTATCTACCAGTTCTCATGCATAGTTTATGAATATGCAAATAAAATTATGAAGTCTATTTAAATTTTACAGGAATTCTTATTTAGGTTTTTTATAACAAAAATTGCCATATTCCATTTCCACTTCAGCTTAAATAGATTTTGTTTATGTATTGGAGTCTGACTCTTTGAATCTCCACCTTTGTTCTCTAAGATTTCTGATTATAAATTTAGAACTTTTACATTTCAACCAAACCTCATATCAATTTGCAGAGGAGATTCCAATTTGAATGGAGATTGTGTAAATGCAGAAAAAATAGGGTGATTTGTACATATGAATAACAAACTAAAGGCATTTTTTTAAAGTACGTGGATGCTAAGGTATTCAGTTTATGCTATACTCAAGATGCCTTTCACCACCTTCCTTAAGAATACAATTTTTAGAAATCTACAGACTTCCTTTGGAGTAGTCAACTCTACATTGTTCCTACTGCCTATTTCACCATATATGCACAGACAGTAGAAGACTGTGCTTAGGGAAGATGTTCCTAAAATCAGATTGTCTGAGCTTGGCAATTAGCTCTATCACATGTGGGTTGACAAAGCGGGAAAGTTGCATGACACTTTTTGTGTTTTAACATCATTTTAAAAACGGGGAAAGAGGTTGGAGCGGTGGCTCAGCAGTTTCGGCACTTGCCTGGCAAGCACGAGGACCCGGGTTCAAACCCCAGCACAACATACACAATTAAGTGTTGGAACAACTAAGGCCATGTGAAAAACTCAATAAAGTTGTTCCTCTCTAAAAATAAATAAATAAATAAATAAATAAAATAAAAAATAAAAATGGGGATAATGATAATAAGAGTATCTATATCTCATGTATTGTGATGATAGAATAAATTGAGACTATGTTGAGTTCTCAGCACAGGGTTTCCTGTTTGTTTTTAATGAAAGAGATGCTGAAAAGGTACTCAATAAGATTGTTATGATTTCTATTACTGGAGACATTGTATTATTATTGAGTAGTAAACATTCTGGTACACTGTTGGTCAGAATGAACAAAAATGCTGAAGAAAGTACATTACAAAATCAATGTTGGCGGGGCTGGAGTGTTGGCTCAACTCTAATGGCACTTGCTTGGCATGTGTGGAGACACAGGTTTGAACCCCTACACCACGTACAACAATTGTAGGAGCAACGAAAGCCACATGAAAAATTAAATAAAGTTGATTCACTTCCCCACTGCTTTTCACTGTCCCCCTCTCCCTTAAAAAAATAAAGAATGTTGGCAGTTTCTTATGAAAATTATGTCATGTTCAGCAATTTCACTTCTATATATCAAGGAGAAAAGAAAACATATGACTACACAAAGACTATATATATAATATGTATATCCGTTTTATTTGGAATAATCCCAAACTCCCAAACTGGTATTAAGCAAATTATTCATCAAATGTTGAAGAGATAACAAGTGGCAAATCTATGTATTCATACAAAGGAACAAAAGAATGACTATTGTTCCATGCAACAACAGGGATGGACCTCAAATGCACCTAAAGTGTAATGAATACAGGAAATAGAAGATATATACTGTAGAATTTGATTCAGATGATGTTCTAGAAAAGGTCAAACTACGGAGATAGAAAGGTTTTCTTGGAGAATGGACTAGAAAGGAACATGAGGAACCATTTGTGATGAAGGAAATATTATATATCTTCACTATAGTGGTGGCAATATTACCATAAATATTTCAAACCTTACCTAAATGTGCAAATAACAGTGAATTTTACTCTATGTAAATTAAATCTCAACAACTTAACCATGAAATTAGGAATATATGGGTGTCAAGGAAATATTGATAACTATGTGGTAGTGTTAATAAGTCAGCTTCCAGCAACTGTACTTACATTCTTCTGATCTAAAATCTAGGCTATGACTAGAGTTCTTGATTTATCCTAAAACTTTATGTCACAAATGAAATCCACAAAGTTCATGCTACTCCAAAGATATTATTTCCTGCTCCAGGATTGAAAGACATGAACTTGGAGATTCAAGACCCAGGGACTAAAAGAACTCAGTTCTGATCAAAATCTGACCCTACCCTAGTGCTCAGAAATCAGGTCAGGGTACCTGACTCACAAAGAACCCTGAAAGATGCAAGGTCTGTTCCAGGTGACAGAGTTATCCACAGAGGTCAGCTGGCAGTCTGGAGGGTTGAAAGAAGCATTGCTAGCTGGCACTGAGTTAAGCAAGCCTGCTCCTGGCAGCAAGTGAAGAGACAGAATGCTGGCAATAAATTCATGAGCTGTGCAGGTTTGAAAGTAGGTAATTTTGTTGGCAACATCTCAGAAAATACTGTTGTAGTAGTAATTCAAAGAATCTTTTTTTAGGACAGATACTTCTTTGAACTGGCCATTTCATTTAATACCAGTTAAGTCTTCTTATCAAAAAATGTTCATTAGCTTCATGATCTTTTCAGTTGAAAATTCTATGCTTCAAGAAAGTAGCAAACTATATAACATTTTAATAATTTGTTATTTTATATTTTATTCTTATATATAAATATATTATTATTATTATATTAATATATTCCAGATGCCTCTGGCAATTTGATATATCAATAAACATTAAAAATATGCAGCACTAGTAGTTCCAGTTAGAGGAATTTTTTTTTTCATTTATTGTTTTAAAGATTTCATGTATGCCTTATTGAAAACAAAGATACTGACAAATAACTTTTATATTTTGGGATACAATTAGATGTTTTATTACACATATGCAATGTCAAATGATTTATGTCAAATGAGTAGATTAAGCTAATCAATATATCCACTATTTCATATACTTTTTTTTGGTGGTAAGAACATTTAAAAGTTACACTTAACTTTAGATAACACAATTTATTCTTCAAATGAGTAGTTAAATAAAATATCAATGAAGAAATAGTCAAGTAAAGGATAGTTTTGGGCTTAAAAAAGATGTATTTTGATATTCAACAGCATGTTAAAGTAATTACAAATTTGCAATGCCCATTTGAATTTATATTAATGCTAATAAAACTATGGAGTCAAAAATAACAATTAAGTTTTTAGAAAGTTAGTGAAAAAATACTTCAGCATAATTTCTCAGTAAATTTATTGGATTCTACAAATTATAGATAGTATTATTTTTCTTCATAGTTGGAAATATTTGATATGAAAAAGTATTAATGAATCACAAACTTTTTAGCCTTAACATCAGAAATGTCAATGGTACACTTTACAAAGAAGGCAATGACAGAATTTTTAGGTAGACAAAGTGTCCACACTTGAATTACTAATTAAGGAGGAAAAGTACCTGAATGTTTGTTAAAAGGAATTCATTTATGTAAAATGAAAAACAAGTGATAAACAATTTATTCATTTTGTCAACATTTGTCTATGGTAATTATGAATACTTTGAAATATTACCAAAACCCGCTGTCTAGAATTTCTTGTAAATATTTTGAGGATACATAGCTCATTAAACATTATATTCACAAATCAGCTCATTTCCATTAAAAATGAAATTATTTATTTGTATGGGCTATATAACTTCAATATTAAAACATACTTAATGGTATATTTTCCTGAATTAGATAACATCAAGAAATTACAATGAGCTACATTTTTCACCAAACTGACTATAGATGCCCATATCCGCTAAAGTACACTCTTGTGTGCCATACACATATTTTTATGTGTTCCATGTGAAATAGGTTGAGAAATTTTAGTCTGCGATATAGGAAATGGATTTGCTGACACTAAAATACTCATAGGGACTGCAAACCTAAGCCTAGATTAAACATTTTATTAAATGAATCGGTTACTATTCTGA
>PVKS010022842.1:0-12058 GCA_004027875.1 Aplodontia rufa
CATCCATCCATCCATCCATCTACCCATCCATCCATCCATCCATCCACCACTCATCCATCCATCTACCCATCCATCCATCCATCCATCCATCCCACAAATGCTAACTGAATGCCAACCATGTGTTAGGCGTGGTCTGGGCAGTGAGAATACAAAGATGAAGATATGGGGTATTTGCCTCCGAGAAGCTCTCAACACAATCTGGCACAGTTTCTTAGAGACAGCTGTGAGTTACTATAAGTAGAGGGCTAGAATGGTGGCTCGGTGGTAGAGTACTTGCCTGGCATGCATAAGAACCTGGGACAGGGGGCTGGAGCGGTGCCTCTGCGGTTGTGACGCTTGCTTTGCATGAACAGGTCTGCAGGTTCAAACCCCAGCACCATGTACGCAGCAAGGTGTGGGAGCAACGAAAGCCACATGAAAACCTAAATAAAATTGATTCTCTCTTTCTCTCTCTCTCTCTCACCATCCCTCTCTCTAAAAAAAAGAACCTGGACTAGAACAACCGTATCACATATGCAACTAAGTGTTAGAAAATAAAACAGATGAAAAAAATAAACAAAACATTCTTTCTCTTTCTCTCCTCTCTCTAAAATAATAATAAGTAGAAACTAATGAGTATCAGAAGGCAGGCTCAAGGAGTTCAGAAGGAGAAGAATTTTGGCTGGGCATTTTAGGGGAAACCTACATGGAAAAGAGGCCTCTGAGAGAGGATCAGAAAGGTGAATTCATATGCAGTTGAGGAAGGGCATTGCGAGGATAAGGAGCAGCGTAAAGGCGTGAGGCCAGAAGCCGTTGAATATGCAAAGGGAATCTGTATAATTCAATCAACCTGTAGTGATGACTATCAAGTTTACATAAACAATTTCCCTGTCCCCATCTCAGACAATTAAAGCAGAAGCTCTGAAGCGTGGGTTCAGGCAGGTGTGGGATTTTGAAAGTTCCCTAGGTAACGTAATAACTCTAAGCATCCGTCAAGGTCAGGAAGCATCGGTCTGCACTGCAGGGTTGAGAAGACAGAGATGTGGAAGAGCAGTGGGGCTGGCCTTGGGCTGGTGTTCTGTTAGCACAGCGTACCCTCTTTCATAAGGTTCTGGAAGGAAAGCACTGTGGCCTTTGTCCTACAGGTCCCTTTGTGATCACAGGCTAGGGGGACCCAAGGAATATGCAAAGCAGAGGAGTGACAAGATCAAAGGTGGATCTTAGAAAGATGACTCAGACAGCAGGGGTGAAGTCCACAGGGGACATTTTGACCTGGGCTTGTTAACCCTACTATTTATGTCGTAAAGACGTTTTGACTCTGCACACCCAAATCCTATAGTCTTGTTCCCAGAAACAAATATAAAAACCATTGCTTTTATTGACGTCATAAGTATTACTGGTAGAAGCAGTTAGTGTAGCTGGGCGTGGTGGGGCATGCCTGTAATCTTGGATGCTTGGGAGGATGAGGTGAAAGGATGGCAAATGGGAAGCCAGCCTGGGAAATTTAGCAAGACCCTGTCGAAAAACAAAACAACCGCTGGGTGTGGAGGCACACACTTGTAATCCCAGTGACTGAGGCTGAGGCAGGAGGATTACAAATTCGAGGCCAGCCTCAGCAATTTAGCCAGACCCAGTCTCTAAATAAATAAATAAATAAAAAGGACTGGGAATGTGGCTCAGTGGTAAAGTGCCCCTGGGTTCAATCCACAGTACCAAAACAAACAAACCCAACACCTAAAAGTGGCCTTACAGGAATACCAAAGATGGTGAAAACATCATTGATAAAATGTAATGAGAATAGCAATGTGAAGTTCAAATGAATCAAATTTGCAATGATGATTACATGAAGAGGAATCAATTCTGATAAAAAATTTTTGCAAAATTAAAATGTAAGTGGAAAAATCAGGAGTGCCTCAAACATTTTACATTAAAAAAATTGAGACGGGTCAAGGTTGATAAAGCATGAGCTTAGCACGTGTGAGGCCCTGGGTTCTACCATTTTTTTTTTTTAAGAGAGAGGGACAGTGAGAGAGAGAGGGAATAAATTTTATTTAGCTTTTCATGTGGCCTTTGATGCTCAGACACTTTGTTGTGTACGTGGTGCTGGGGTTTGAACCCGTGCATTCGCACATGCCAGGCATGTGCCGTAACCGCTGAGCCACTGCTCCAGCCCCTGGGTTCTATCCTTCATGCCACCAAAAAGAAAAAAGAAAAAAAAATTGAGGAACTGAACTCAATAGTTGGGTCTTCAATATTTTCTTGTTAAAACTTCATTGCTGGGGCTGGAGCGGTGGCTCAGTGGTTATGGCGCTTGCCCAGCATGCGCAAGGACATAGGTGCAAACCCCAGTACCCACGTACACAGCTAAGTGTCAGAGCAATGAAGGCCATGTGAAAAACTCAATAAAAATTGGTTTAAAAACAAAACAACTTCATTGCTGGGGCGGGAGCTGTGGCTTGGCAGTTATGGTGATTGCCTGGCATGAGCAAGGACACGGGTTCGAACCCCAGCACTATGTATAAAACAGCGTGTCAGAGCAATGAAAGCCACGTGAAAAACTCAATAAAATTGATTCTCTGTTTCTCTCACTGTCCCTCTCTCTTTTTTAAGAAAAAGGGACGGGGGGGATCAACTTTATTGAGTTTTTCACGTGGCCTCCATTGCTCTGACACTGTGTTGTGTACGTGGTGCTGAGGTTTGAACCTGTGTATTTGTGGATGCCAGGCAAGCACCTTAACTGCTGAGCCACCGCTCCAACTGTCCCTCTCTCTTTAAAAAAAACAAAAAACAAAAAACAAAAAAAAAACTGATTCTTTCTCACTGTCCCTCTCTCTCTTTAAAAAGAAAAAAAGAAAGAAAAATTACTGCTGATGAGATGGTGGTTAGGAAGTTTGGATTCATGCTAACCCCAATCCCATTGGCAATGTATCGAGATTGTAACCACAGAGGTATAAATGACTTGCAGGGGCTAGACCTGGAACGGGTGGGAGAGTAAGGAGATGATCCAGGTGAGAGGTGATAAAAGATTAAGTTCAGGTAAGGGTAAGGACTTTGAGCCTCACACTGACAGTCTACTGCCCAGGGAGGTTGACAGGTAGGTCTGAGAGTTTCACAACTTGAGGTCGTAGAAACCATCATACCTGTCCTTAATCAAAGCCACATCAATGAGGTTCCAATGACTTGTTCATCTAGCAGTCAGTACTACTGATTAAGGAATTATATCTGGACTTACCTCCTGGACATTTCTGGTGTTCCAGAAGAGCCATAAACATGACCATTCTCAGCACCAGGGTAATCAGGTTCTCCCAAAAAGTTTGGAGAATTCGGATAGTCCTCAGCACTGGGATAATCTGGCTTCCCCCAGATGTACTCAGAGTTAGTTTGATTCTCAGCTCCTGGATAATCAGGCTCCTCCAGAGGGTCTGTGTATGAATTGATTCTGGAACCGGCATACTTTAGATTCCTTCTGGAGCCTGGATGGTTGGAGTTGGCTCTGGAGTCAGGGTAGTTAGAGTTGTCCTGAGCTCCTGGGTAATCTGGTTCTTCCAGGGTTCCCAAATAACCTGGGTTGATCCTGGAGCCTCCATAGTTTCTACTGCCTCTGGGACTTGCAAAGTCCAGATGTCGTTCAGAACTGGGGTAATCCGGCTCTCTGGATGAGCCTGGATGGTATGAATTGCTCCCAAAGCCAGTATAATCTGGCTCTGGCAGAGATCCGTGATACTCTGAACTTGTTCTGGAACCTGCAGAATAGGGATTCTTCCTGCTGCCCGGATAATCTGGATTCCTCAGAGATCCAGGATAATCTGGTTCTGCTTGAGACCCAGGATAGTCTGGATTTGTTCTGGAGGCTGCAGAGTAGGAATTGCTCCTGCTGCTGCGGTTGAGAGGGTTCTGAGACCCCAGGTAGTCGGGATAATCAGCATCGCCCTCGTAGCTGCTATTCCTGTAGTAGGCGGACATGCTGCGAGTACGCTTTACCCCCGAGGGTCAAAATGATCCTGCATTTACAGTCACTTCTGGATCTTTCTTAAACCTGGAAAAAGAAAAAGAAAGAAAAGGAAAGTCAGACTTTTTTTACCCTTTCTGCCTTGCAGAGATTTTTTTGGAACTTTTTTAATTGGTTCAACACAGTCTTACATATAGAAGAGATTCGTCACTTCACATTCATACACGTCTGATTAGTTTTTGAAGCAGGGTTCTTAGTAAGAACACCCTGGTTTACTTGGATTAGGATAACGGATAGCTGGCTCAATTGCAATGATGTTTTTGGGTAGTACTGATGCTTCTCTTTGTATGTTTTGTTTGTTGTGATTCCCAACAGTCTTCGAAACCACTATGTGAACATCCAAAAATGTTTATTTCCCCCATAGGTAAGTAAGATAGGCAGTTGGGTTTTTTGTTTGTTTGTTTTTGTTTTTGTTTTTTTAGAGAAAGAGAATTTTATGTAGTTTTTCACGTGGCTTTCGTTGCTCCGACACTCAGTTGTGTACGTGGTGCTGGGGTTTGAACCCACGTCCTCATGCATGCCAGGCAAGCACTGTAACCGCTGAACCACCGCTCCAGCCCCAGACAGGCAGATTTTTATCATTTTATAACATGAAATTCACAAATAGCAATGACTCTCATGATGCGCATAATCTTGTAGGTGCGTTGCGGGAACAGTTCTTGTTGAATCTGTTCATTCTCTCCAAGATTGAACCTTCCACCCAACCCAAAGAACCTGGTTATTCCTTGGGTGTATTTTGGTTCATGCGTTGGGCCCTTAACTTTTCCTGCAGCCATAGTTGGGTGCAAGTCCAACATTGCATCTGACATCTTTGACCCCACTTCCTCTTTGCTATTTCTTTCCTTCAATGCTTGGGGAAAGATCCACCCCGTGACTTCTTGGAAGGTCGGTGGATGAATGGTTTTCCAGATGGTTCCACTCTTTGGAGGGTTACTCAGCTCAGGGAGCCTCATCTTTGAAGGTTAACTGGCGTTTGGTCTTAAGAAGACCAAATGCTGGAGGGCTGATGAGAGGGGGGCGGCATCCACACAAGGAGGGAAAAACAGGCTGAGGACAAGGCTAACTTCCTTGCAGAGATCGCTGGCAATCTTCCGGTGTCTGTTCTCTCTTCTCGCATGGCTGCCAAGAATCAAGACCATATTTCCCAGCCTCCCTTACGCCCAGCTATGAACAGGACAGTGGTCAGGGGGATGTGAGCGGAGGTGATGCATACAGCTTCTGGGGCGTGCTGTTAAGGAAGGGCTTATCCCTCCCTTCCTCGGTCTCCTTACTCCCTGTGGGCTGGAATGGGGGAATGGGGCCCCATTCCCACGCACACAAAGGCAGCACCCACTGTAGGATCAGCAGCACCAATGTGGAGAGAGCCTGGGTCACCAGTGACTTCATGGGGCATAGCCATGGCACCAGCACAGACTATAATAAGAGGGAGAATCAACTTTGTTTTGGCACTAGTGATTGAACCCAGAGGCACTAAACCACTGAGCCACACCCCCAGCCCATTTTGTATTTAATTTGAGACTGGGTCTTGCTAAGTTGCTCAGAGCTTTGCTAAGTTGCTGAGGCTGGCCTCGAACTTGCCATCCTCCTGTCTCAGCCTCCCAAGTTGCTGAGATTACCGGTGTGAGCCACTGCACCCAGCGAGAATAAACTTTTATATTTTGTTTAAACTACTTTTTTTGTTTTTTGGTGTGTTTGACACACGCAGCTGAAATTATATCTTAAACAATACATTCCCTTGGCTGGGGCAGAGAGGGGTTAAGGAACCACAGGATTAGAAAGAACCAGCACTTTTTTGAGCGTCTGCTTGCATGCATGCTTTCAGGGGTGAAAACGTGAAATCAGAATGAGCACATGAAGAACTTGGACTCGGGGAAGGAGAGGACTGCTGTGATCCCCTTCCCGCTTGCAGATATGATTTCATGAATTCCACGAGCTCTCATCTACAGACACAGCATGCTTCCCAGTCGAAGTGATGATGGAGGAGCTGGAGCGGTGGCTCAGTGGTTACGGCGGTGGCTCAGTGGTTACGGCGCTTGCCTGGCATGCGCCAGGACACGGGTTCGAACCCCAGCACCACCTACACAACTAGGTGTTGGAGCAATGAAAGTCGCATGAAAAACTAAATAAAATTGATCCTCTCTCTCACTGTCCCTCTCTCTCTTAAAAACAAAAAAAAGCAACGATGGGTGAATTTCTTGGGTGCCGGGCATCTGTGTTTTCTTGCATATTTACCTACTTCCCCTTCTTCTCCAATCAATGCTCTGATTTTCTTTCCTCTGGGCATCTTCCTGTCTCCCACTCTTGGTCCAAACGATACAGGAAGGGCTGATTGGCTTCCTGACTGACTCCAGGATGCTCACGTGACCCAGGCCTGGTCCGTCAATGTCCATCAACCCCCTGGCCACCGTGCCTGACTCTAGAACGGGTTCATCACCGAAGTCGGCCCTCCTGGGCCAGCCTGGGAGAGAGGTGCTCTCGTTTCCAGAGAGACAGGACAGCAGACTGGAGCTGCGGGTGCAGCGTCAGAGAAGCAGAGAAGAAAATAATAAGAAGGGGAGGAAATTTGAATGAACAGTTCGCGGGGGATTTGTTGGCTGACCCAATAGAGAAGAATGCAAAGTAAGGGAAATAAAAATACAAAACATGGGCTGGAGCGGTGGCTCAGAGGTTTCGGCGCTTGCCTGGCAAGCACAAGGACCTAGGTTCAAACCCCAGCACCACGTACACAACTGAGTGTTGGAGCAACTAAGGCCATGTGAAAAACTAAATAAAGTTGTTTCTCTCTTTCTCTGTCTCTCTCACTGTCCCTCTCTCTTTAAAAAAAAAAAATACAAAACATCTTGCTGGTTTCGACCCACGTGATTCGATGAATGGTGATGACTTCAAAAGAAGGAACTAGAACACCCTTAAAGCTCGGCCAACTTCACAAGTTTATCCGTGTGTGAATGACAAGAGCTAGACTTTCTGAGTAATCAAAGCTAAAGCCAATATTAACTTTCTGCCATCGCCTGTGGGTTCAGTTTCAGTTTGCCAACTGATTTCCACATATCTTGGCATAGCTGAAGTTTATTTTTCTTTATGTTGTTCCTGCCTGGCATCCTTTGTTCGCTTTTGTGGTAACATGTTTCCTTGGGTACCACCACCACCCTCCTCAGCCCTTGTAGCCCAGGACCCAGTTGGAATTATTTTCTTTCTGGCCCTAGTGATTGGGTCCCAACATATCATGCAGTCAGAGCCAGTGAGATTCAAATGTGGGAGATTGTCAGAATGATAGGGAAGAGAGACGCTCTCTCTTTCCATGGGGCTTGGAGTTAGGAAGTTGAAGTCTGGATCTGCCAGTGGTCACCGCTGGAGAAGTTTTGCCTAAGATTGTCAACAAGGGGAGACAGAGCCAGGTCCGTGCTCCCAGTGACTCGGGAGGCCGAGGCAGGAGGATCGCAAGTTCAAAGCCAGCCTCAGCCACTTAGCAAGGCCATGAGCAACTTAGACCCTGTCTCAAAATAAAAAGGACCAAGATGTGGCTTAGGGGTTAAGTGCCCCTGGGTTCAATCCTTCGTTCAAAAAAAAAGAAAAGAGAGAGAGAAAAGAACCAAGAGGTAGACAGGATGAATGACCAAGGGCTGATGTTGTTTAAGGAACTGGATCGAGCCATACCTAAGGCCAGAGAGCCAGTGGGTCCCTGAGTTATTTTGTTTGTTGAATTGAGTGTCTGATTTGCAAGTGAAAGAGAATTCTTACTAATATATGGTTTTTACAAGCAGGAACATCTATACAGTACTGTGAAGACTAAATTCTATGCTTTATTGAAAACTGATTTTCAGGGCTGGAGTGGTGGTTCAGCAGTTTGGGCGCTTGCCTGGCATGCACAAATACATGGGTTCAAACCCCAGCACCCACGTATGCAACTAAAGTGTCAGAGCAATGAAAGACATGTGAAAAACTAAATAAAAATTGATTCTCTCTCTCTCTCTTGCTCTCATTGTCCTCTCTTAAAAAAAAAAAAAGAAAGAAAACTGTTTTTCATAACATGGAAACTGAACCCATGCATTTATATGTATTCCAATACCAGCTCAGTTCCTCTGACTCCGGTGCGGTACCAACACCTAAGCCACCACGTTTAACAAAGCTGAACGACCCTGGTATAGCCAAGAAATTAAGCCCGGATACAGGTGCAGCAGCTCAAGAGAAATGAGTCTACCTTCCAAAAGACAACAAGGATGTTCACAGAAACTTTCTTCATAATAGCCAAACACTGAAAAATACACAAGTGTCACTCAACAGCAGCGTGAGTACGGGAATTCTGCCCCAGTCACACCACGAAATGCTAAGCCGCAATAACAAAGCCTGAACCTCGGGCAGCGGGTGCAGCTCTGCGGTAGCACGCTTGCCTAGCATGGGCGAGACTCTGGGTTTGATCCCCAGCCCCACCAAAAAATAAAAAAGAAGGAAGAGATGGAAGTGGACGAATCTCACGGATGCAGGAGCGAGGAGAGAGAGCCGGACGCGAAGGCGCGCACTGAGCAACATCTATCCAAGTTCAAGAGCAGGTGAAATGACACGTGGTGGCGGAAGGCACAATGGTGGCACACGGGGGAGGAAAGCGGAGGGAATGGCTAGGGGCTGCCACAAGGGACCCGCTAAGTTGTACACATCCCTGCAAATATACCACTCCCAAAGTTTTTTTTTTTTTTTGAAAGAGGGGACAGAGAGAGAGAGAGAGAGAGAAAGAGAGAGGCAATCTTTATTTAGTTTCTCATGTGACTTTCATTCCTCAGACACTTTGTTGTGTACGTGGTGCTGGGGTTTGAACTCGCGTCCTCGCGCATGCCAGGCAAGCGCCGTAACTGCTGAGCCACCGCTCCAGCCCCCACTCCCAAAGTTTAAAAAGAAAAATGAATAAGACCTAAGCCAGAAGCCTCAGCAGAAGCCCAGTTTCTCCAAGGTGCTCTCTTACCACTCGACAACTTCGGAGGGGGCTGGAGCGGTGGCTCAGAGGTTGCGGTGCTTGCCTGAAATGCGCGAAGACGCAGGTTCGAACCCCAGCACCACGTACACGATGAAGTGTAGGAGCAACGAAAGCCATGTGAAAAACTAAATAAATGTGATTCTCTTCAATGAAGAAAGAAGGAAAGAAAGAAAGAAAGAAAGAAAGAAAGAAAGAAAGAAAGAAAGAAAGAAAACAACAGAGGGTTTGGCCTCACCAATATTTCCTGTGTTCTTACGAATAAACCATACATAATTTGAATTAATAAAAATAAAGCAGGTGAGGATAGGACACATTACCTGAATTGAATCATCCATCTAAATTAAAGCGGTCAGGAACCCAGCACTTGGTAGAATCGGGTTCAGTTTCCATTTGCCAGCTGTGTGGTCTTGGGAAAGTCACTTAACCTCTCTGAGTCTGTTTCCAAGTCCATAGAAGACTGTCAATTGTATCTCATAGAGTGGCTACAAGGAAGTGTTCCCTGAGCAGAAGCTCTTATTTACTGCTCTTTTTATTTATGTATAATGTAAACTCTGGTGACTTCCAAAAGAGGTAGGAGTTGGTGGACAATATAATGTCATGCACTCAACCAAGACGTGTTTAAAGAAATAGGAACTTTCTTATAGTCAGTCAGAGGAAGGAGTAATCCCACCAAATTCCTCAGCTGACATAGTTAACTGAAAACTAATTTTTGCTGAGAGATTTTTATTAGTCAGACTACAAGGGATTCCCGATGGGTTCTCTAATGCTTCAAGGGGATCAGATAGCAGCACCCTGAAGCCAGGATGCAGGGTGATCTGACAATTCTAGGACCGCGCCGCAGTGCAAGAGTGGGAAGAGGCTCTGGGGTGCCCCCTCCCCATCACTGTGGGATAATAAGCAGCCCTTTACAGTAAGGCAACAGCCAACAGCCACTTCTGGCCAAAGCCTTTAAGACAAAATGGGCCAGGTGCAGTGGTGCACACCTGTAATCCCAGCAACCTGGGAGGCTGAGGCAGGAGGATCACAAGTTCAAAGCCAGCCTCAGCAACTTAGCAAGGCCTTAAGCAACTTAGCAAGACCCTGTCTCAAAATAAAATATAAAAAGGGCTGATTGTGACTCAGTGGTTAAGTGCCCTGGGTTCAATCCCTGGTACTCAAAGAGAAAAAATTCATTCATTGATGAATGAATGAACAAATCAAACATTCAGTTCCATCCAATTCCTATCATGAAAACTCCAACCACAGGTGGTTCCTTTACCCTCATTACTCCTCCATATCCTGCCTGCTGCTGGCTCCAAACCCAAACTGGACCTTCTCTCTAGCTCCCTTTTCCCTGGCCATGCAACCAGTGACATCCCAGATGGAGACAGGGTCTTGCTAAGCTGTCCACACTGGCTTTCCTGCTTCAGCCTCCCAGGTTGCTGAGATTACAGGTGTGCACCTCTGTGCCCAGTTGAAAAAAAAATTTTAAGGGACAGTGAGAAAGAGAGAGAGAAAGACAGAATCAACTTAATTTAGTTTTTCATCTGGTTTTCATTGCTCTGACATGTAGTTGTGTACGTGGTGCTAGGGTTTGAACCCGGGTCCTCGTGCTTGCCAGGCCAAAGTGATACCACTGAGCCACTGCTCCAGCCCCTGAGAATATTTTTTGTGAATAATGCACTTCTATTGAACCTGTATGACATTTTTCTATGTCAACAGTCCCTGAACAATATAGCATAACAATGATTTGTTATATAGAGAGCACTGACATTGTATTAGGTATTATAATAATCTAGAGATGATTTAAGCTATACAGGAGGATGTGTACGATGTGTTCAAATACTAAGCTACTTTCTACAAGAGACTGAGCACTGAGGATGTGGATATCGGTGTGGGGTTCTGGAACCAATCTCCCATAGATATTAAGGGATGACTATATATACCTACATATACACACAGGGTATGTGTACATTTGTCCATATATCTACATACACATAAGACTATATATATAACATATTCTATGTGTACGTACATTCATATAATACAGACAAGCACATAGATTAGATAGACGACAGAGAGAGAGAGATGGATGATAAGTACATAGATGAGTGAGATAAAGAACTATTAACTCCAGCCCATGGGTTCATTTCTCTGTCCTGGCCTTGAGCTTGTGATCCTCCTGCCTCAGCCTCCTGAGCAGCTGGGATTATAGGCGTGCACCACCACGCCTGGTTCCCATTTAGGGTCCAATCACTTATCCGAGCAATGACATGCCTTCCCAAAGATGTTCTTGGGGACCCCTTATTTGACTCCACAAGGCTCCCTTATTTCAATGGGTCATCTGAACAATCTTGCATTCGCCACTCAGCTAGTCCAGGAGTCTTTGGCGAGTAAATTATCTTGGAATCTGAATGAGGTCACATTCAAGCTATTTATCTGGCTGCCTGCTGCATCCTAGTTCTCCCAGACTCAAGAAAACCTAAGCCCGGGGCAGCCACCAGCAGCCTCTGTTCTTCATTACCAAAGTCATCTCATAAAATCCAGGAACTAGAATCACTAAGGGTGGTCAGGCCAGCTTTGCGTGAAAGACAGACGAACTGGAAACAATCCAAGTCCCTGAGGTCAGGAGACCTCGATTCCAGTACATTAGCACAGCAAAGGATCATGTGGTCAGAAAGAATGCTTTAGGTGCACCAGGTATAATAAATGGCCTCAATTAGTGAAATTAACCTTTGGTCAATTTGCAGTCTGCCTGAGCACAGCGTTCCAGCCTAGGCCCTGGGGCAGGAGATGGTTCTCGTCTTCGATCTCTTTCCCCCATCTCCTGCCCCAGGCCTAGGCTAGAACACTGTGGTCATGCAGACCACGAACTGGTCAAAGGTTAATTTTGATGAAGCGATGGAGATGGACAGAATTATGCTTAGTGAAGTCTCCCAAGCTCAGAGACTTAAGGGCCGAATGGTTTCTCTCATCTGTTGATACTAGAACTTATGTTGAAGCAGTAGGACAGACGGCTGACCTAACAAAGCCTCAAATTGAATGACTTTCAGTGCAACAGGGGCGAAAGCTCCCTAGGTAACTTGGAGGTGGTGGAAAGGGGATGGGGAGGGAGGAGGGTATAT
>PVKS010022842.1:12158-33284 GCA_004027875.1 Aplodontia rufa
ACACTAGATACCCATTTAACACATGAGTTCTTCTGGGGGAAACTGCATTAGATGAAACCCATAGTAGCTTATCTATGTGTTAGCATTACCCCTGGTTATCAAAGTTTATACACATTGATTGCTACAGTTTTGACAATGTTTCCCCCTCATCTGTATCCTGTATCGCAATATACTTCTAATAAATGTGGAAAAAAAAAAGGTTAATTTTGGTAACTGAGACCATTTATTACCTGAAACAGAAAAGAAGCCAGCACCTTGGCAAGCAGCAAAGGATTCAGCACCAAACGCAGGAGGAAGTCGTCCCAGAGCAGGGAAAGTGAAGCCAGAACTTCTCATTTCAGCTGTGTTTTATTTGCTAAGGGGGAGACCTTGGCCACGGCACCACATGACACTGTAACCATTTCAACCTCAGTGGAATCGGTGCCAGTGACAACCGCATGATCCGATGCTGTAAACCAGAGGTCAACACACTTTCTGGAAAGAACCAGAGAGCGACTATTTTAAGCTTTGTGCGTCTCTGTCACAGCTGTTCATTCTGCTATTGTGGTATAAAAACAGCCACACAACCCTTCACTGAACAGGTGTGTCTCTATTCCAATGCCAGAATGGAATGTGATTTTCAAGCATTATAAAATATCATTCGTAATTTTTTTCCAACAATGTAAACATATGAAGACTGTTCTCAGTACGCGGGCTGCTTTTGAACTTCAGCTGTCCTTTGCCCACCCCCGCATCCAACCCGCTGGCCTGTTTTCCTGGGTCATGGCCTTTGCACATGCTGATCCCTGTGCCTAGAATGCTTTTCCCTTCGCTCTGTGCTGCCGACTCCTTATCCTTAAGGTCTTGGCTCAAATGTGGCTTTTACAGAGAGTTCTTTGTTGATCCAAACAGTTCCCCTTAAGACTCCCTCTAGCATTCTGCCCCTTCGGCTTTAGGACACACCACTTTGTAATATATCCTAATTTATATACTAATTTTGTGTATTGATGTTCGGTATCTGTCTTCCCCGATCTCCCTCTCTCCCTCTCTCTCTCTCTAATTGGTGTGTTAGTTTTGCATAAAGAAGGGCTTCTTGTTACCCTTTCGTACATGCACACATCCTGACAACTTACTGTGTGCCAGTTCCTTCCCGACTCCCCTACCTGTTTGAGAACAGCATTTATTCTAGTTGCTCCTTGCACCTGCAGCATCTCGCACCACACCCAACACTCACTTAACCTCTGCTTAGTGAACACATGCATGAGTATTGTTGTATAAAGTTCGTATTCATGACCTTCATTGCTTGGTGTCCATTGTGGTGGCTGCCACCCCTGGCCACCCATGGGTAGGACGACACACTTGGCGGTCTGGCACTTCTCATGCCTGGGTTAGTATTTGGAAATCCATTTCAAACACATTTAATTTAGAAAATTAGAGTCCGGAACTATTTTAGGAGAGAGAGAGAGAGAGAAAGAGAGTGTGTGTGTGTGTGTGTGTGTGTGTGATAGGATTGAACCCTTGGGTCCTCTCCCACTGAGCTACATCCCCAGTCCTTTTTATTTGATTTATTTATTTTTTTTTTAATTTTGAAACAGGATCTGGCTGTGTTATTGAGGCCGGCCTCAAAATTGTGATCCTCCTGCCTCAGACTCCTCAGCTGCTGGGATGACAGGTGTGCACCACTGCACCTGGCTAGGAATTCTAAATGACAAGAACTCTCCTAGCAATCGTTCCTTCCTTTTTAATTCCCATTGGAGATTTCCAATTAACAACCGATGAAATCTCAGTTAGTGCGGATAGGTCTTCAACAGCTCTCTAATGTGCCACGGTCTCTTTGGCAGCAAAGATAGAGCAAAACTAGCTCAGAACTTCCTGAGGTCGCAACTTATCGCCAGACTATAACTACAGATGCATCTCAGCTTACCATATGGCCGCACCCCAACACAAGCACTGTAAGCTGAAAATATCATAAGTCAAAAACGTATCCAATGCGCCTAACCTCACAAGCTTCACAGCCCAGGAACACAGCACTGGTGGTTCACTGCGATCGCTGGGCAAACTGGGAGCCATGCTGCTGCCACTTCTGAACGTCTCAAGAGAGGATCATACCACTGTCACTAGCCTGGGAACATTTCAAAACTCAAATTTCAAAACTGAAAACTTGAAGTATGATTTCTTTACTTTTGGGTTTTGATTTTTATTACTATTAATTATTATTATTTAGTACCAGGGATTGAACCCAGGGTTGCTTAACCGCTGAGCCACATCTCCAGCCCTTTTAATATTTTATTTTGAGACAGGGTCTCGCTAAGTTACTTAGGGCCTCACTAAGTTTCTGAGGCTGGCTTTGAACTTGTGACCCTCCTGCTTCAGCCTCCCAAGTTACTGGGATTACAGGCGTGGGCCATAAAAAACAAAATTGTAAATCAAATCATTGTAAGTCAGGGACCATTTGCATTTTATTTTGAAATTGATATACAGTCCTTTTTTTTTTTTCCATGTACAGTTGCTACACTTTGGATTTGGAGTATCTCCCAGAGGCCCTTGTGTTAAGTGCGTGGGCCCCAGCCAGCAGCGCTATTGGGAGATGGTGGAAGCTTGAACAGCCAGGGACCAGTGCTGGGTCTCAGGTCCCTGCGAGCGTGTTTTTAAAGGCAGTAGCAGGACTCCAGATCCTTCCCCTTCCTCCTTTTGGCCTCCCTGCCATAATGTGCTACCTCACCACAAAGCAAACCCTTTGTGAACCCTCCAAAAAAACTGTGAGCGGAAAACCCTCTCTCTGTACAAGTTGACAGGCGCAGGTATCGCTATGGTAACAGAGGACTAACACAGAGGCTCTGTGTGCTTCTGTGTTGTTCCTGGAAACCACAATCAACACAGAGAACAGCTCCGTGACCCCCAAACTCCCTGCGCCCCACAACTCCTCTCCCGCAGCCTCTCCTCCCACCTTAGCTCACCAGTGACCCAGCCCCTGTCCCCGTAGCTTTATCTTTTCCAAAACATCATATAAATGGAATCACATAGTATGCAGCCCTTTGAGACTGGCTTCCTTCACTCGGCACAATCTAGCTGAAATTTAGTAAGACAGGTTTGTTTGCCCTGGATGTACGTATATGGATATAAAAAATTTTAATTAAAATTAACTAAATTTGGCCTGAAGCTGCCTCCATACATAACAACTATAATGTAACTTACTATATAAACAAATTACAACCTCACTTGAGAGTATATGGTTGAAATAAGTAGCCAAGTCTTGGCCAATCGTAGCAACTAAGCATTCGGTCAATCACAGGCTGTAGACTGCTCAGACATGCACAAATATGGCAAAACAGAAGCTAGGACTAATTCATTTATTTCTGAATGTTCCTTCCCTTCTCTGCCAATAAATACTGCCTGCCTGATGGCTGGCTAGAGCTCTCAGAACCTTTATTAGCTTAGGGATTTGTCTGATTCATGGATCCTTTCTTCGCTCAAATAAATTCTGCAAACTTTAATGTAGCTCAAGTTTATCTTTAGAGGGCTGGGGGTGTGGCCCAGAGGTAGAGTGCATGCCTAACCCTGGGTTCAGTCCCCATCACTAAATTTTTAAATTTACTTTAAAAATAAATAAATAAGTTAGATGCGGTATAATCCCAGCTACCCAGGAGGCTGAGGCAGGAGAATCTCAAGTTCAAGCCCAGACTCAGAAACTTAAGGAGAATGTGTCTCAAAATAGAATATTAAAAAGGTCTGGGGATGTGGCTCAGTGATAAAAGTGCCCCTGGGTTCAATCCCCCGTAGTGAGGATAAGAGGAATGTAGCTCAGTGGAAGAGTGCTTGCCCAGCATATGGGAAGCCCTGGGTTTGATCCCCAGCACCAAAAATTAATAAATGATAAAATTTTTCTCTTAACAGTATGGATGTATATAAACATACAGTCACCTATATTTATAAGCAAATGGAACTGAAGTTTTCCCACTGACAGTAGTGATATGAATTTTTTAAAAATAAATCTAACAGGCAAAGAGAATAAAATACAGTAGGCATGGTACGAAGGAGGGCAGAAGGGAAGGGGAAGGGTGTTACGTAAGAATTGCTTATTTCCCCATTCCTGCCATACAAACACAGTCTGTAATTTTAAGAATTCTGCTGTGTGTTTATTTGTTTTTTGGTTTGGTTTTCTTGGTACCCAGAACTGAACCCAGGAGCACTTCACCCCTGAGCCACATCCTCAGCCCTTTTTATTTTTTATTTTGAGTCAGGGTCTCACTAAATTCCTTAGGATCTCCCTAAGTTGCTGAGACAGACTTTGAACTTGGAATCCTCCTGCCTCAGCCTCCCAAGGTGTGCATCACCACACCCAGCTAATTCTAAGAATTCTTGAAAAAAAAAACTTTAAAAGAAATCGTTCTTTCCCAAATACCTCATTTCAACGGAATCTGCACTTCCTCTCCTAGGCATGAGAGCTTGGAAAGACAATTCCAGCACAAAGGGTGTTGATTGACCCCCACGCTGCCAAGCGCAGTGGCCCCGGCCCTGGGCTGTCCATCACTCAGACACATGTCCCTTTCAGGGAAACCTTGATTATTTTGTGTGTGTTTCACTGTTCCGGGCTGTCAGCATAACAATGAATTTGGCCTTCGGCCTCTACGCCATTTCAAATAAATGCTTTGGAACGCCTTTATCTTCAGTGTGTAATGTTTAGAACCAGGAAATACAGGTACCTTGAATAGGCTCTAAAGAGCATCGGAGATTATTTCCTGGTAAATAAATTATTTGTTAGTGCAAGACCTGTTGGACTTTTCAGAAACTATTTCCTTCTTGGAGTCAAGAGTGTTCCTAGCCGTACATTGGATCCCCTGGAACATACGGGCCACAGTTGAGTCACCAGCATGAAAGCTGTGAGCAAGAGAGGGACTATAAATACCGTCGAGCCAAATGGCTAGGTTTTCTTGGTCATACTGTTTTCACTTCTCAAAGGAAACTGCTGTTTGCAAGATCTTTAATTTGTGGGGAAAGATAATTATATCTTATGAATGCAAAGAGAAAAGAAGATTTTGAGTTAAACAAGACGGAGACCTGTAATCCCAGTGACTTAGGAGACTGAGGCAGGAGGATTGCAAGTTCAAGGCCAACCTCAGTAACTGAGTGAGATCTTGTCTCAAAATAAAAAAAAAAAAAAGTGTTGGGGATGTAGCTCAGTGTAGAGCACCCCTAGGTTCAATCCCAGATACACACACACATACACAAACTGACTAGGGGCTGGAGCGGTGGCTCAGCGGTTACGGCGCTTGCCTGGCATGCGTGAGGACACCGCTTTGAACCGCAGCACCACGTACACAATGAAGTGCTGGAGCAAAGAAAGCCACATAAAAAACTAAATAAAATTGATTCTCTAAATCTCTCTCTCTCTCATAGTCCCTCTCTCTAAAGAAAAAAAAATCTGATTAAATAATAATAAAAAACAAGAAAGAGTTGGAAACTATAAATCCTTCTCCTTTTACTCTTCCTTTCCGTGGATTTTATTCTTCAAATTCGCAAGACAAAGACCCAGAAGATCGGCACTGAATTCCTGGAGTAAATTTCCACCACATTAAGAGCTGCAACACCCAGCTTTTAGCTGCGGAGCTGCTAACACTACTTCAGCTGCAGAAACCTGCAGCCAGCCCAAATTCCCAGTTTTAACTAGGAATCCTGCAAACACTAGAAACGGCTATTTGCCTGCTGGACTCTGTAGTCAGCCCACACTCCATTCGCCAGCGGGAGCAGAAAATCCGGCCTCATCTCCAAAACCCCACATCAATGCCCTTTTGCCCCCACCACTGCGTCTAGCAAAGGCAGGAGAGGACGGTAAAGCCAGGCTGAGCTTCTCCCACACCTGGAGAGTCTAGGTCTGTATCAAGCCTCCCTCTTTTAAAGAAAAAAAAAAAAAAAAGACATCAGGGGACTAGAAGCTTAGCTCTTTAATCAGACTCATTGAGATCCAGATAGTATAGGCATTAGACTATCATGCTATTTCAAAATTAAATAATACCACGCACAAACTCTTGTTCAGATTTGCAGAGAGGAAAACAGAAACAGAAACCAGTCATAACAAAGCCACTAATGTGTAAGTGTCAGCCACTACCTAAACACCAGGCAGGTGACTGAGGCACAGAGAGCTTAAGACACCTGACCTGGACACACGGCTGGCAAGGGACAGAGGTTGGATGCGCACCCAGCAGGCCAGGTGCCCAAATCGGCACTGCAGTGTTCCGTCTTTCCAAAGACACGAAATGACTCGTCTGGAGTAGTCACTTGTCCGTAGCCGGGGCCACTGGGTCTATGGAATGCCAAGTTCTGGGGGCCTTCACTGGGCCACATGGCAAATTGGATTTGCCTTTGATTGGTAAACATGAAAAATTTCTGGAAGTGATTCATGGCGAAGGACAAAATGCTGAACATTAACAATCCTTTATCACTTCAAGAAGGGGACACATTCTGAGAAACGTGTCGTTAGGTGATTTTTGTCATGGCAACAACACAGTGAGGGCTGGAGCGGTGGCTCAGCAGTTGGAGCACCTGCCTGGCATGCGCAAGGACCCTGGTTCAAACCCCAGCACCACATACACAGTTAAGTGTTGGAGAAACAAAGGCCAGATGGAAAACTAAATAAAATTGATTCTCTCTCTCTCTCTCTCTCTCCTTCTCTCTTAAAAAAACAAAAACGGGGCTGGAGCAGGATGGCTCAGCGGTTAAGGCACTTGCCTGGCATGCACTGGGACCTGGGTTCAAACCCCAGCACCATGGACACAACTAAGTGTCAGAGAAACAAAAAACAGATGAATAAATAAAATTGATTCTCTCTCTCCCTCTCAGTGTCTAAACAACAATAATAATAACAACGATAAACCCGTGACCAAGTGCATGTACACACACTGACCTGGCTACAGCATCGTGGGGCCATATAATCTGACAGGACTATGGCTCTAGACGCGGCCCGGTGTTGACCCATCCATCACTGTGTGCCGCAGGACGCCATTGTCAACACGGAATGGAGGAAATCGCATTCTCCTCTCCCCCTGCCTCCCAGTGAAGTTACAGAAAATGCATATAAAAGGGAACGAGCCCTTACAACGGCTGCACTGGAGATGACCAGGAGTTTCCAGAAGACAGAATACAAGGGTGTGCGGGTGGATTCGCCAGGCGGGGGACACTGTAGGCCAGAACAGGCCCCAGGCAAGGGGGCCGAAGTGGGGAGGCTTCCAACCGGCTCAGTACCAGGAGGATATTGAAGCAGGCCAGCAGGAACTGAGCACTGAGTTCCCGGGGTTGGCTGGTTCATCCTGGCACCGAGGGGCACCCTTGGATTCCAGGATGGACACTGTGCGGTAAGGGATTTGGACGCACCCAAGCAGAGGGCCTTGGGCCTTGGGTCCCAGGAGGTTATCTCGAGCCCTTGAAACTTCCTGCTCCATTAAAGCCTCTGTTTATCTGGGGTCTCAGGCCAGTGAGATCGGAAAGATGTAATTCAGGGTGGCAGTCACTGTCAGGCAGGGTCAGCTGACCACCAGAGGGGCTGGGGATGGAGGCCAACCATAGCTATGTGCCTGAGCCCCAATAAAGATTCTGGACACCACGCTGGAGCAGTGGCTCAACAGTAGAGTGCTTGCCTGGCATGCAGGAGGACCTGGGTTCGAATCCCAGCGCCACATACACAACCAAGTGTCAGAAGAATAAAAGCAAATAAAAACTAAGTAAAATTGATTCTCTCTTGCTCTCTCTCTTTCTTAAGAGAGAGGAAGAAAGTGAGAGAAAGAGAATCAATTTTATTTATTTTTTCATCTGGCCTTTGTTTCTCCAACACTTAGTTGTATATTTGGTGCTGAGGTTTGAACCCAGGTCCCACTGCATGCCAGGCAAGTGCTCCAAACTGTTGAGCCACTGCTCCAGAACCCTCTCTGGCTCTATCTTTACAAAAAGATTCTGGACGCCACAACAGAGGTGCAGCTACCCTGGTTGACTAAACCATGGTAGCTGGTAGACAATCACACGAAACCATGTGATTGTCCCACATCAGTGCTGGGAGAGTAACGTTTTCCACCATTTCATAGGGAGGGGAGAGTTGGAAGCTTCATCTTTGGAGCTTTCCTGGACCCTGCCTTATGTGTTTCTTCTTTTGGCTAATTTTAATTACACCTTTTAACTGTAATTAACCATAATCACCAGTAAAGCAGCTTTCAGTGAGTGAGTTCTTCACAAAGTATTATTGAACCCAAGGGTGGCCTTGGGGACTAGAGCTTGTAATGTGTGTCAGAGTGGGGGGGTCTTGTGGACTATTCCCTCCAAGTTTGCACACATGAAGAGTTTTGCTCACCAGGCATGGTGACGCATGCCTATAATCCCAACAGCTAGGGAGGCTGAGGCGGGAGGATCACAAGTTCAAAGCCAGCCTCAGCAACTTAGCAAGACCCTGTCTCAAAATGAAAACATAAAAATGATTGGGGATGTGACTCAGTGGTTAAGCATCCCCTGGTTCAATCCCCAGTGCCAAAAGGAAAAAGAAAAAAAAAAGGAAATGTTCAGAAATAAAACCATTTTATTTTCGAAGGAATAAAAAAAGAAAGAAACTTCAAAATAAGCCGTCTCCTAAAAGCAGGATCCAGATGTGGGCCACAGTCTGGTCTAACTATGGACAGGTAAGGAAGCACAGGAAAGATAACTCGATTCACCTGGATCTTAATCAGTTGTCTTTGGTGGCTCAGATAAAACAACAGAGAGTTCCTATCTTCCCTTAAATGCACATAACCTCGTAATCATAGGTGTTAAGTCTTCCATCTCTACAGTCCACCCATGTGATATGGCTGTTTATTTATTTAGGCACCACAGATTGAACCTAGTGGTGCTTTACCACTAAGTTACATCCCCAGGCTCTTTTATTTTTCATTTTGGGACAGGGTCTTCCTAAGTTACTTAAGACCTCACTATGATGATGAGGCTGGCTTCAAACTTGGGATCCTCCTGCCTCAGCCTCCTGAGCCTCTGGGATTACAGGAGTGAGCCACCACAGCACCCAACTGCTATCACAATTTGTTTCCTAATTTTTTATTAAAGAGAGGGACAGAGAGAGAGAGAGAGAGAGAGAGAGAGGGAGGGAGAGAATCAATGTTATTTTCCATGTGGCTTCCATTGTTCCGGCACTTAGTTGTGTGCTGGGGTTCAAACTCGGGTCCTCACACATGCCAGGCAAGCACCATAGCAGCTGAGCCACTGCTCCAGCCCCTGGTATTGAAATTTATAATAAGAAATATTATAAACCCCAGGTTTGTGCACAGAGCTCCTAAAATCCTATAATGTCTTTTGAGCATTAAGGATGGTAGGAGAATCTTTCATTGTAACATTTGCTCATTTGTAATATCTGGTATCTCAGTGGTGGAATGCTTGCCTAGCATGGAGTAGGCCTGGCATTCCAAAATAATAATAATAATAATAATAATAATAATAATAATAATAAATATTTGGTCTTTTGATCTGGATCCCTGAAAGAGTGCCTAATCCTGTCCGTTGGGATTTCCTGGGTGACAGCAGCCTCTTCTGCTCTAATGTGCTGACTCTCTTGGATTGCGGGAGGGGCTGTTCCCCAGAAAGACCAAGCGATGGTCAGGAGCTTGAACTCTGAGCCCCAACCCCATTCCGCAGAATTCAGGAACCTTCCGGGTTGGACAGAGCCACACGCTGGTGCACCGCAGCCTCACGGGGACAGAAGTGCCTGTGCTTGCCACTCTCTGGACCTTGCCCTCTGCCCTTTTCATCTGGTGGCTTATCTGTATCTTTATCATGTATTTTATCATAAAACGGTAAACAGAGTACACCTTTCCCGGAGTTGTAGAGTCAAACGTTTTAACTTGTGGAGTGATGGGAACCATGACTTCACAGCTGTCCGTCGAAAGTTCAGGTCACCAGTCTGGACCGAGCTTCTGCACGAGGTCCAACAGACCAAACGGAAATGGAGACAGTCACGCTAATGCTCCATGTCACCAGGTCCAAGCTAAGTTGTTTAGCTGGCCCTCCAAGAAAGCAGGACAGAGAGGGAGGTGGCAGCCAAACCCGCAAGCCAGCCAGTTTTCAATGCCGTGACAGCGAGGTGCCCCCCCCATGTATCTCCTCAAGGAAAGTGACTTTGGAATGACCCAGCTACTTTTCACTGTTTCTGCTTCTCTTGGCCCATTTCTGGGTCACACCACCCTCCTGTGCTCATTAGACCGAGGCGTTGCCTGATTCTGAAGTCACAAATACCCATCAATTAAGAACGTCACAATTTTTTGTAGCTGTGCTTTGGTTTGGTACTGGGCAAGCCGCAGTCTGGATGCCCCTGGCAAATGCTTGCACCTGATCCCCTGGCAGCTAGAGCCTCTCTCTTGGGAATCCCCACCAGACCCATCACTGAGTGGTTTGGGGCATTTTCTTGTTGGGAACCCCTCAGCCATAGCATCAGCAGAATGAAGCATAGGAGAAAACTATTCTTTTCCTATTATTCAACCCACAGAACCAGAAACACATGTAATGTTTTCTTTTTCTTTTCTTTCTTTGTCCCTCCCTTTGTTGATGCTGGGGATTGAATCAAGAGCCTCGCACAAAATTCTTCTTGTGCATTATACAAACTGGAATTTTAAAAAATAAATAATAGGGGCTGGAGTGGTGGCTCAGCGGTTACAGCACTTGCCTGGCATGCAGAACGACCCGGGTTCGAACCCCAGCACCACAAACACAATGGCATGTCGGAGCAATGAAAGACACATGAAAAACTAAATAAAGCTGATTCTCTCTTTAGAAAAATAAATAAATAAAAATTTCTCAAGTCTCAAAAGACATGGGAAAAGGAACTTGCTGGTTCTGATGTTTGTAGAAGTATGGAAACATTATTTCCTCTATCCCTGTGGATTTTTCTCTACCAATTCCTTCCCAGAAAAGACCCTGATGGGGGTTGGAGCGGTGGCTCCGAGGTTACCGCACTTGCCCAGCATGCACGAGTACACAGGTTCAAACCCCAGCACCACGTACACAACCAAGTGTCAGAGCAATGAAAGCCATGTGAAAAACTCAATAAAAATTGATTCTCTCTCTCTCTCTCTCTCACTGTCCTTCTTTCTTAAAAAAAGAAAAGACCCTGATGATGAGTATTCAGCAGCTGTGGTTTATCTCTGGGGACAGTGAACCTTAGGTGACTGGGAATAGCATGAGTGATAGTGTAGCTATCTCTTGTCACTTCATTCTGGGAAACCTAGACAAAAACAGTCCATTGGGTGAGAGGTTATGATTTGCTCAGAGTCACACAGCTCAACAGAAACAAAATGGGATTCAAACCTATGACTGTGTCTGGAGACCCTAAACTTTGATCATCACCACTGATAAATCACTGTTATCAAAGGAAGAACAGACGTACGAGAAGAGCGAGGAGGTGGATAAGGAGATCAAGACTTAACTGAGCATTTTCAGCGCACTGTGTGTTCTTATTAGCTCTGGAACCCACCTGTGGAGGGGGGAACTATGCATTCTACAGACGAGGGAACCAAGGCCAGAAAAGCACAATAACTCGCCCAGATCCAGACCCAGAAAGCCTGCAATCCAGCACCAGCTCCCCACCCAGCACACGCTCTCGCCTCCCCTTCCTCTAGACCAAGTGTTTACCAGAGTCCATTCCGTATCTGCCCCTGGAAATAAGCAGCAGGACAGCCCCGCTTCCTGTGCTCCTCCGGTGACACCTTCCCCCAGCGCTCCCTAAACTCCTGGGCCGTCCTTCACTCCCCCTCTCCCA
Source organism: Aplodontia rufa (assembly GCA_004027875.1). NCBI lineage: Eukaryota > Metazoa > Chordata > Mammalia > Rodentia > Aplodontiidae > Aplodontia > Aplodontia rufa. The sequence goes on from PVKS010022842.1 coordinate 23,911, forward strand.
TCTGCCCTCCGTCCTGCAGGACCATACTGATGGCGTCCCTGTGCTATGTGATCCACACCTGGGAAGAGTGGATTTTTTTTTCCAGCCCATGATGCTCTCTTTCAGCTTCTGAGCTGGGTCCCTGTAAACACAGCTGTCCTTGCCATCTGTCACGCCTCCGGTCTGGTTGCCAACAGGATCCAGGACCGGGCTGTGGGTCGCTCACCCCACTGACGGCAGTTTTACGCCACCCTCATGTCATCGCCTGTCCCCTTGCCAGCCAATGAAGCCCCGAGCCTCACCTGCTGCAGGGCAGCTCCGTCTTCCACCCCCAACATCCAGCTGTGCCCCAGCCTCCATGGCCTGGGTACACAAAAGTGAAGCCCTAACTCCCGCTCCAAGCTGCACATTTCTTTCTTCCTGAACTCTCGCTCCTCCCTCTCATCCGTGCACTCCTGGCATCAGTGCAATAAAAAGAGCAAAGTCCTTTCCAGAGGTTACTTTATTTCTTGGACATCATAAGGAAGTAAATAGGTGCCCCCCCCTGCAAAGTGGTGACCCAGAAAGAAACCCCTGAATGTGTTTATCCCAAGCATCCTTCTGGAATGAGCCTCCACCAGCCACCCCCAGGCATCTGACGAAGCAATGAGAGGAGGAAAAGTTTGTTTGGGGGCTCACGGTTTCAGAGGTCTCAGTGCACAGATGGCCAACCCCATTCCTCCCGGCCTGAGATGAGGCAGAACAGCAGGATGGAAGTGTGTGGCAGAGGAAATCCTCTGGGAACAAGGCAGCAGGAAGCAGAGAGCTCCTCTCACCAAGTGCAAAATATAAACCTTAAGGGCCCCACCCCCAGCAACCCACCTCCTCCAGCCGCACCCTACCTGCCCACATTCCCTGCGAGGCGGATTAATGCTCTGATTAAGTTAACCTCTCATAACCCTATCGCTCTCCTATAAGCGTTCTTGCTTTGGCTCACACGTGAGCTTTGGGGGGACACCTCACATCTAAACTATAACAGCACCCTAGGCTCCAGCTAAATTGCAGACACATCCCCTGTGGCAGCATTTGACCTGAAAATTTAACTCTGCAATTATGATCACAGGTGACTGGTCTCCTGTGTAGATAAAGGAGAGGTGGCTTGAAACCAGCCCACATTTGCAGGCAGGCCAACTGGAATTCTAATCCTGTTAGGCACCCCGAGACTCTAATTACACAACCTCCCTGAGCCTCTGTTTTACGCTGCTCATCTGCAAAATGAGAGCAATGTACTCTACTTCCCAGAGTGTTGGTAAGGGCGACACCAGCCAACCGTAGAGAAAGATGACTATTTTAATGCCCTTCTCCTTTCCAGCCACCTGAAACAAACCCTAGCTGCTGGAATGCCTGCTAATCCTTCATGCAGGGCTGTCTCTGGGAAAAAGACTTCTTACGCACAAGGAAAGCGAAAAGGAAGTAGATGTTCCAGGACTGGGTAAGATTTCTGTGCTTTTACAAAGGTCAAAACAAACTCCTTTTCCTATGGCATTTGAATCTGGGTGAGAATCATCTAAGAGAAAAAGTCTTGCGGGGCGTGCTGGTGCACATCTAAGATCCCAGCGTTTGGGAGGCTGAGGTAGGATCACAAGTTCAAAGCCAGCCTCAGCAATTTAGCAAGGCCCTGAGCAACGTAGCAAGACCCTGTCTGAAGATAAAATATAAAAAGGGCTACGGATGTGGCTCAGCGATTAAGCACCCCTGGGTTCAATCCCTGGTACTACAAAATAAAAATAGATAAATAAAAGAAAGAAAGTTTTATTTCTAGAATTCAGGAGAAGAACGGGGTCTATATGTTCCCTGTCCTTTGATGTAGTAGCACCCACATTAAATACAAAACAGTGATTTTGGGGGCTGGAGAGGTGACTCAGCCGAACAGCACTTGCCTGGCATGCACAAGCACCGGGGTTCAAACCCCAGCACCACATACACAACTAATTGGAGGAAAAACACAAACCAGGTGAAAAAATAAAAACTGACTCTTTACTCTTTCTCACACTGTCTTAAAAAAAAAAATAAGCGATTTTTCTAAAGGAGAAACAGAATTGTCTCCAGCGGCAACAGAGACTCGAGCCATAGATTGAGGAATAGTCTTAACATGAGCGGAGGTGGAGCGGGTGGTCTCCAGGAAGGAGCTGCTGTTCCACTCCATGCATCGAGCGTCTCCGGAACACCTGGACCGACGGCTGTGCCTGCGGTGACCCCTCTGGGGCTGAGTCAGCTTGCAACCCACGCAGGACACTCCTGCAGCTAAAGGTCTGGACTTCAGGCTCTGCTCTTCTGACATTTTGGGCAGGATAAGTGTTTTGGAGACTGTCCTGGGCATCCCTGCTGTCCCACGCCAGCAGGATAAGGCTCCTCCCTGCCCTCCTCTTTGACTCCTGGATCCCTAGCTATGACGAGCATGGGGTGCGCCTCTCCCACCCTCCCCTCGCTCTCTCTCCAATCATCTTTCCGGCCTTAGAAACCAACTGCAGGTTTAAAGCCAGGATCCCCATGGCTCTCCAAGGTACAGGATAAAACCATTGAGCAGCCGGGGAAACAGCAAAATTCCCAGGTCCCTTTAACACGTGATTTGTGTTCTCTTCCATTTCCCACCTGTGTCTTTCTTAACAGCCACAGCAACACAGCCTGATCCCAAGGCAAAGATGACTGTACAGGCCGGATGTGATGGCGCACACCTGTAATCCCAGAGGCTCGGGAGGCTGAGGCAGGAGGATCGAAAGTTCACAGTCAGCCTCAGCAATTAGTGAGGCCCTGAGCAACTTAGCAAGACCCTGTCTCAAAATAAAATCTAAAAAGGGCTGGAGGTGGGGCTCAGTGGGAAGGGTTTTCTTCTCTCACCCCTCTTCTCCTCTTCTCAAAACTGTATCATAATTTTACATATTTATGACACTTTTTATTCTATCCCCCAAACTTTTAATGATGTGTCTCTTTCCTTGTTGAAGCTGTAAATTGGCAGCAACAGTGATAGCTCCTGGCATGAGGAGCTATGGGTGGCTGGGGACAGATGTGGAAGGGAGGGGAGATTTTCAGTATTTTCTTAAATACCTTTGGGTTTTTCTTTTTGTTTGTTTTTTGTTTTTTTTTGTACTGGGAATAGAACCCAGGGGTGCTTTACCACTGAGCCGCATCCCCAACCCTTTTTATTTTTCATTTTGAGACAGGGTCTCAGTTGTTGAGGCTGGCCTCAAACTTGGAATCCTCCTGCCTCAGACTCCCTTGCCACTGGGATCACAGGCATGTGCCACCATACCCTGCCTGCTCTCTTTGGGATTTTATACGATGTAACAATACAACCTTTTCAATAAATAAATTAAAATTTTGCAAAATTTCTCCTGTAAGTTGCACACAGTTCAGGCAGTATGATCCAGTTTTTGTGAAAGTCAAAACAATCTCCATTACTACATCTAGGAGGAGGGGGAGAAACCTGGAGCGGCACCACAGGAAACCGAACATCCATTATCAACAGACAACGAATGCACACAGGTGCAAGTATTTTCATAAATAACTTCCAAAAATAACTAGTATACATCTTATGTTTGCAACTGGATCAAACAGTGGGAAGAGTAAAAGAAAAAGTTCTATATCTGAGGTCACTAAGGAACCTCCAAGGTTTCAGAAGGGAGGGAGAGGGAGAACCTCGTGGAAGCAGCAGATGCCAGGGAGTCCCAGACACAGGAAGCAGGGACCCAGGGACAACTGATGAGGACATCAGGGTGTGGAATTAGAAAGGCAAGAGATAAGAATGTGGTAGAAGAAATGGAAATAAATGGGGAAATGTAAGAGAAGACGGAACAAGCCAGGGCACAGTGGTGCACGCCTGTAATCCCAGCAGCTCAGGAGGCTGAGGCAGGAGGATCTCAAGTTTGAGGTCAGCCTCAGCACCTTAGTGAGGCCCTGTCTCAGAAAATGAAAAAAGACTGGGGATGTAGCAGTGGTGGAGCACCCTGGGTTCAATGCCCAGTGCAAAAAAAATAAATTAATTAATTAAATAAAATAAAGAATAGATGCCAAGGCAGTCAAGGAAAGCGGCCTTATTTGATCCTCCTGGGTAAGTTCTCCCTGCACTCTGTCAGTTCATAAGGCCAGGGATGGTACAGCAGGCACCAAATACTGTGAGTGACAAGAGCTGTCATCTATTATGTGCCAGACCTGCACGCGATGCTTTCGAGACCCAAATTCAGATCACTCCTCCATCCACCCTGTGAGGTCCCGTCACTGTCCCCATTTTACAAACGAGGGAAGTGAGATTCCTAAGGCAGTTTGCCAAAGCCCAGAGCTGGGAATTATTTTGAGTTGCCCTGTGGACGAAGGCCTGGCTACAGAACCCACCAGCCAACTGGGCTCTGCCTGAGGTCCTCCTCCCAAAGCCGCATTGGCTGCAATCAGGAACGGATTCTCTGTTCGAGGAAAGAGAGGCAGGTCCTGGGACAGTCTGCCATGCCCCAGGTAGAGAGCAGGGATGTGGTGACGCCCTCCCTCTGCAGGGAGAAGGGGAGCAGAGGAGAGCCTGGCTCTGTGGGTACTCAGAAGGTGACTCAGTGGCCACCCCCGCCCCTGCCCTCCCTCCTCTTGGTGAGGGTGCTCACCGTGTAGCTCATGTTTACTGAGCGCCTGCTGAGTGCCAGACCCACAAAACCACATGGGGTAGATGTCATTAAGGGACCCATTTTTCAAATAAGGAAACTAAGGCTGGAGGAGACAAAAAACGTGTCACATTCACCCTGCTAGGAGGTGAGGGAACCAGGATTCTAAGTGCCCAGGAACGAGTAGACCTGGGTTTGAACGTGGACTTCTCTAGGGACGCCTGGAAGCTCTGGATGGGTCATCCAGCCTCCCTGAACTTCAGTCTCTTCAGTAGAGTGAGGCTAGCAGGGGTTGTGAGGATAGAAGTAGAATGTGCTAATTATTCATTCAACAAGAATTTCTTGAGGGCTGGAGCGTGCCTCAGGTGGAGGCTTGCCTGGCATGCACAAGGATGCAGCCTTGAACCCCAGCACCGCAATGCAACCAAGCCTTGGAAAAACAAAAGCCAGGTGAAAAACTAAGTAAAACTGACTCTCCTATATACATCTTTAAAAAAGAAGAATGCATTGACCATCTCCCCTGCGCCAGGCACTGGGACTGCATGGGAGGGGAACCCTGCCTTGGGCCTCACGGGGGTCGAGGTAAGAACTCCCTACCGGTTCCTCCTCTGCACGAAGCCCCTACACCACGAGGGTAGGAGCTGGTCTTGCAACTGTTTCACAATTAGGGGGACCCGGGTCTCAAAACCTGTTTAACCACCTTCCCCCTTCTAGGAACCTGGATTACTCCTTAATGTCCATTCTTGGAGTTTTACTTCCTGGGCTCAAATTCCACAGTTTTTGTTGATTGCTGTGGGCAAAATCCTCGGGTTCTTCTCTGAACCCGAATCCCGTCATGGGTAAAATTGGATCAGGAAAACTCCACCCCAGATCATCCCAGGGGAAAGAGCAAGAGTTTGCACTTCTTGGACCCCGCATCACACAGAAAGCTCATAGAAACCCTGTTCAGCCCTCCACACCCGCACCCCGTCCTTCTTTAAAACAGGGCTGGAACCTGGAATCCAGAGAGGTTGAGTAACTTGCTCGGAGGCTCACAGAAAATGCACGGAGTGATTCCAATGCCCGCGCTCTGACCCATGTCGCCGGGTGGATAAAAATCTCACCGGGTCCAGCACGGTCCACTTGACGGAGAGGTGCGGTTCTCCTTCCCTTTCCGCAGCTGCCGGGGGTCTGCACCCGGGCTGCGCACTGGGACATCCCGGGAGCCACCGGATCTTCCTTAGCTGAGGCTCAGCGCGCTGCCCTCGGGGACTGGAGCCGCCGCCCCTCCGCTTCTCCCCGACCTCCCCGGCGCACACCGCACCCCTCACTCCCTGGCCACCACGCCAGCAGCCCCAGCCAGGGACAGGCGCTGTTCTTTCCCATCAATCCCTTCCCGAGCGGAGGATCAGCCTCCTCCAAGCCCACCAGCCTCACCTCCCAACCTCCTGCTCCGTCGCTGCGGCCGCCGCATCCGCGTCTGCTCGCCCGCGGGTGGCTTTGGCAACCTGGCCTGGGGCAGCCCGCGGGCGGCGCACCCTGGCCCTGGAGCCGGATTTCCTGCCCGGAGGACCGATCGCTTTTTTCTTGGCGTCGAGCCGGGTGCCCGAGAGGGCTGGGGTAAGACACCTGCTGGATTCGGAGCCCTCTGCTCACTGCCGGCGTCCGCGTTCGTTCTCTGCTTCCAAGCGCAAACCGTACGCAGAGCCCACCGGGTGCCAGGCGCCGGCCAGGTGCTGCGGGGCACCCAGGGGACCGAAGAAGGCTCCCGATCTAAGGCTGTGCTCCCCAAAGCGCTGGCCACTAGCCAGGCGGTGCAATCGTGCAGAAATGCGAGCCCCCTGCCCACCAAGACCCCAGCCCCAGGAGCGGCAGCAGCAGAACAGAGGCCCGCACTGCTGGTGGAAATGCAAAACGACGGAGAACCCAACAAACCAAAACGAGAACCATCGCTGATCCAGCTCTCCCGCTTCTGGGTGTGTATCCAGAAAATAATAGTTCAGAGCAGGATCTCGAAACGATGTGCCCCTTGCAGCGTTTTCACGGTAGCCAAGAGTTAGAAACAGCCCAAACCCCTCCGCAAACCGCCGGATGAAGGAAATGCGTTCTATGCGCACGAACAAAATGTTATTTATTTGATGTTATTTTATTTTTGTTGGTTTGGTTTTGGTTCTGGGGATTGAACCCAGTGGTGCTTAACCACTGAGCCACATCCCCAGCCTTTTTTATTTTTTATTTTGAGACAGGATCTGGTTAAGATGCTTAGGGCAGGGGCTGGAGCGGTGGCTCTGAGGTTAGGTGCTTGTCTGGCATGCGTGAGTTCACGGGTTCAAACCTCAGCACCCACACACAACTAAGTGTCAGAGCAGCGAAAGCCCTGTGAAAAACTAAATAAAAATCGATTCTCTCTCTCTCTCTCTCTCTCTCTCTCTCCTTCTCTCTTAAAAAAAAGGGGGGCCTCCTTAAGTTGCTGAGGCTGACTTTGAACTTTAGGATCCTCTTGCCTTAGCCTCCTGAGTTGCTAGGATTATAGTTACAGGCCACTGAGCAAACATTATTTGGTCTTTTTAAAGAAAGGAAATTCTGGCACATGATGCAGCCTGGACAGACCCTGGGGAAAAAATGCTAAATAAAATAAGCCAGTAACAACAGAACAGATATGAACAGTTCTACTCAGGAAGTATGTAAAAGCAGTCAAAACACAGAGCAATGTGGCTGGAGCAGTGGCTCAGCGGCTCAGCGCTTAAGGCACTTGCCTGGCATGCACAAGGACCAGGGTTCAAACCCCAGCACCACCTACACTGGTCTGGTGGATGTCAGCTTCATGTCCTCTCAGAGGGACACTGAGGCAATTGAAGCATAGGGAAAAGAGCAGACCTCCCCTAGAGGGGGAGAAGAGGACAGAGAAGAGGCAGCTAGGTTTGCCCTTTTTATAGGAAGTTCCCCCTTCAATTGGTCATCCTCTCCCTTCCCCCAAACCTAGGACCTGGGGACTGGAAATTCTGGCTGGGTCCAGCCTTGGGGTTGTGCCTTAGGCATCAATAGAAAGAATGTGGCGCCTTCCTTAGCAGAAGGGAGAGGCTGCATGTGGACCCACCGGGCCAGACCCTTCTCACTAGCACTGGGAATGTCAAATTGATCTTAAAGGAAAAGAACCAGTTTCCCTTGACTAATTCAAACATTCTAACTACTCTGACTGCCTAAATTTTTCCCCTGTCTCACAATGAAGTATCAGAGCAAAGAAGGCCATATTAAAAAATAAAATAGAATCGATTGTCTCTCTCTCTTTCTCTCTCACTGTACCTCTTTCTTAAAAAAAAAAAAATCAGAGAGATAGCTGGGTGCAGTGGTGCACACCTGTAATCCCAAAGGTTCAGGAGGCTGAGGCAGGAGGCTCACGGGTTCAAAGTCAGCCTTAGTAATTTACTGAGGCTCTAAGCAACTTAGTGAGACCCTGTCTCAGAATAAAAAATAAAAAGAGCTGGGGATGTGGCTCAGTGGTTAAGCACCTGTAGGTTTAATCCCTGATACAAAAAAAAAAAAAAAAAAAAGAAAGAAAAGAAAAGAAAGTAGAGAGATGTAGCCACGGACTAACTGAGAAAAGCGATTAGTGATAGAGTTCCAGGTTTGGGGGTTTGTTTTTGTTTTTGTTTTTGAGAGAGAGAAAGAATGAATTTTAGTTAGTTTTTCATGTGGCTTTCACTGCTCTGACACTTAGTTGTGCATCTGGTGCTGGGGTTCAAACCCTCATCCTCGTGCATGCCAGGCAGGTGCCATAATCTCTGAGCCGTGGCTCCAGACCCTTGAGTTCCAGTTTTGCAAGATAAAAGGTTCTACAGATCTGTTGTACAATAAAGTGAGTATATTTCACACTACGCAACTGTACATTTAAAAATGGCTCATGGAAAATTTAATATTATGTGTTTTTTAGCCACAGCTTTAAAAAATATACAATGGGGCTGGAGCAGTGGCTCGGTGGTTACGGCACTTGTCCAGCATGCGCAAGTACACGAGTTCAAACCCCAGCACCCACATACACAACTAAGTGTCAGAGCAACGAAAGCCATGTGAAAAACTCAATAAAAATTTAGTCTCTCTCTCTCTCTCTCTCTCCTCTTTAAAAAATAAAAATAAATAAAAAATATGCAATGATGGGGCTGGAGGTGTAGTTCAGTGTAGAGCATTTGCCTAGCGTGCACAAGGCCCTGGATTTGATCTCCAGCAACTCTCTCTCTCTCTCTCCCCCTCTCTCTCACATACATGCGCGCGCGCGCACACACACACACACACACACACTACAATGATAGAACTATAATCGTGGTTATTGCAGCCAAAGATGAGTACACCGTGCTGTAAGAATTTGTAGGGAGGTTTCCTGGGTGTCAGGAAGGTTTCCCTAGAGACAGCACCTTAGTGAACATGCGCATCCCAGTTCAATGGGGAGGAGAAGACGGGGACAAGACACGCAGAGGTCCTGGGGCAGCGGCTCAATTCACAAAGCAAGTCTGAGTTTATTACATGCAGGACAGTTCTCCAGTTGAGCATTCCTGCTTCATGTATAGAGCTGATGATAATGATGAAAAACATGTTAGTGAATTACTTGGTTAACATAGTAGTTAAGTGTAAGGATTTTGTAGGCCATGGTAGCCCACACCTGAAACCCCAGCAGCTCAGGAGGCTGAGGCAGGAGGATCGAAAGTTCAAAGCCAGCCTCAGCAACTTAGTGAGGCTCTAAGCAACTGAGCGAGATCCTGACTCAAATAAATAAACAAACAAACAAATAAATAAATAAAT